>VSMD01073147.1:0-82280 GCA_008750895.1 Mirza zaza
GAGGGAGGGAGAGAGAGGGAAAGAAAGAAGGAGGGAGGGAGAGAGAGGGAAAGAAAGAAGAAGGGAGGAAGAGAGAGGGAAAGAAAGAAGGAGAGAGGGAGAGAGAGGGAAAGAAAGAAGAAGGGAGGAAGAGAGAGGGAAAGAAAAAGGAGAGAGGGAGAGAGAGGGAAAGAAAGAAGGAGGGAGGGAGAGAGAGGGAAAGAAAGAAGGAGGGAGGGAGAGAGGGAAGGAAAGAAGGAGGGAGGGAGAGAGGGAAGGAAAGGAGGAGGGAGAGAGAGAGGGAAGGAAAGAAGGAGGGAGGGAGAGAGGGAAGGAAGGAAGGAGGGAGGGAGAGAGGGAAGGAAGGAAGGAGAGAGGGAGAGAGGGAAGGAAAGAAGGAGGGAGGGAGGGAAGGAAGGAAAGAGGAGGGAGGGAGAGATGGAGGAAAGGAAAAAAGTATTTCGAGGGACACATCAGGGTTCGAGGTTTCCGGATCAAAGCCCAGGAGGCGTGATGCGGGGTGGACACGGGTGTCCGTGCGTCTGCACCGAGGCCCCGCTTGCAGGAACCTTCGCCTCCACCCCTGCCCTCAGCCCTGCGTCCTCAGCCTCCCACACGCATGCTCCCTCTCTGCGGTGCACTGGAGTGGAGATGCTGCATCCCCTGCAGTGAGATTTCTTAGAAAGAAGAGTTTCGAAGGGTGGCAGACACTCATGTGAAAGCAAAGAGCTCTGTTTGGGGCGAAGCTACTGAGTGAAAAGATGATGGAACTGGGGAGATCTGGTTCAGCTTAACAGCTTTGATTCATGCGCGGCCAGAGCGCGGGGCTTTTTCTCTAAATAAATACAAAACAGTAATTTGCTGAAATGATGGGGTCCCCCTGTGTGTTTGGGGCGGCAAGGCCCCCCAGGGCCCTCACGGTCTGTCAGGACACTTTGTGTCCACTTGGCCTCTGAGCGGCACTCCCTGCCTTGTCAGGAAGAGGGTAGTTATTCTAGTTGGTTCCGTCTGTTGGGTGGCTCAGTGGACAAACCGGCAATTTACGTCTGCTGTCCCCGAAGCCTGGGCCGCAGTCCGGTACTGGTCGGTGGCCTGCGAGGGCCGAGCGGGCGGGTGAGGCCTCCTCTGCATTGCGGGGCTGCCCTCGCTCGCCGCCCGCCTGGGCCCCGCTCCCGCCGCGGCCGCGGCATTGGATCCTCCCGCGGGCGAGAGCGCTGCCGCCCCCGCGCGAGGGGTCCAGACCGCCCACTCTTTAGGAGACTCTGTCCTGAGCCATTTCCACTCCAGTCCGTGGAAAAATTGTCTTCCATGAAACCCTGGCGCCAACACAGTTGGAGACTGCCGGCTTAAGTCCTTTAGAGAAGGGCCGCGATGGGCGTGCGGCGCAGCCGGCCCCTCCTGGCATGGCCCGGCGACAGCCGAGACCTACTGCGTGCATCGGGTGTTCGTTTGGTTCCGGGCGCTGGTCTAAATGCTTTCCGTGGTTCAGTCACGTTAATACTTGAGGGTGACACAAGGTTACTGGCCTGCTTCTCTTCAGATACATCCCGACAGCCTAGAACAGTGCCGGGCAGGTACTTGCTGCCCATTTGTTAATGAATACAAGTCCCTCACGACAGCCCTGTGAGGAAGGTAGGTGATAGATGAGGAAACTGAGAGCCCAAGAAGCTAAGTGACGGCCCCAGAGTCACGCAGCCAGGCTGTGGAGGGGCTGGTGTGGGCACACCCGGCTGGTGGCTGCGAGCCTGTGGCCTCAGCCACTGTGAGGTCACGGCGGGGCTCTCACGGCCCCCAGGCGCTCTGGGAACCTGGTGCTCTGCAAAGACTGGTCCCTGCGCAGCAGTTTGGCAGCCCTGGCATGTTCCTGCGTTGAGCTTCACTTATATCCCCCAATCCACTGCTGCCTCGCTCCCTGGCTTTCTCTGCCCTTTCCCCGGCTGCCACCTGCGGGGGATCCCACTTGCCTTTTAATGCTCAGCTGAAGGCCACTGCTCCTCAAGGCCAGACCGCCTGCGTGGAGAAGGATCTCCACTTGCCTCCCTGTGCCTACATCTCCCTTCGACACCACGCTGTCTTCCTGACCTTTCACACTGACAACGATTGTATCCCTCGGCTTGACCACAGGCACCTGATGGGTAGTAGCAATCTCGGACGCCTAGCACCAGGCCTTGATCTGGCACAGTTTTCCAGTGAAGAAAGGATGGAATGACCAGTCACCATCCTCTCCTGCAGTTTTGCAACCCAACTTTATGCTGTTTTTTTCCTCATGGTAATGAGAGATCTCATTATTACCTAAAGGGGCTGGGGATTAAAGACAGGCTAAATAGACCTGAAGGTAAGGCTTAGTACAGGAGACGCCATTTAGCACAGTGGTTAAGAGTGTGCATTGCCCTCAATTCACTCAAGTTGGAATCCCAGAGACACTGTGCTCATCATCTATTGCTTTGTAACAAGTGGCCCAGAACTCGATGCTGTAAGGTAACATCAAACATTATAAATGCTTTTACGAGCCTGCAGCCAAGATGTTGGCCAGGGCTGCAGTCATCTGAAAGCTCGACTGGGGCTGGAGGGTCAGCCTCCAAGGTGTGTGCTCGCACCGCAGGCATGTTGAGCTGGCTGTTGCTGAGACATCTGCATGCTATGCCATGTGGACCTTTCCAAACGCTTCCTCCGTATTCTACTGGTCCCACAAATCAAACCTGATATAGGGTGTGGTGGGACAGCAGAAGGTCATGGATAACAGGACGTGGGGATAATTGGTAACCACCTCGGAGACTGGCTGCCACAGCCACTATTTATAGCCGTGTCCGCTTGGGCAAGTCACCTAACGACTTTAAGCCCAATTTCCTCATCTGTAAAATAGGGATAATTTTTGATGCTATATCACATCATAAAGCTGTTATAAGAATTAAATGAGTTAATACAGCAATAGTGTGCAAATATTAACAATTATTATTAATATTTAAAAGTACACAGTCAGAGAGGCAGAGAAGAGGGAATGGGTAATGATGTGAGTTAGAAATGTTTCAGGAAAATTGTGTGAGTCTGACTCAAATCTGGGGTAATTCGCGTGCTGGTTGCTAGGCACATGTTAGTGCAGTCCAATTTCCATGTCACCTTTGAGGTTGTCATCACCGCATTTCATGCAAATTGCACCTCCTATGATCTAACTACAATCTCTGTGCCACTTACACAAATAACAATGACTGTGGTGATTACTACAGAATTCGTGTGTTTGGAAGAACTGCATAGTATAAATTATTCCTTGCTGATCTGCTGCTCAGCCAAGAAACCAGTGATTAACCACATCCAAATCTGGTGGTTCCTTTGTAGACTTAAAACCTAAAACAGAAGCAGAGACAGATACATACACACACACACACACACACACACACACACACACACACGCAGTCAAACGGCGCCCGGCCATTGCCATGGATGTGCTCCTGAAATGTGCATTCCTCAAGTTTTGTAAACCAAGTAATATATTTCGCTTTGACTTTACTTTCTCATTTCAGCATGATTTATCCTGATTTATTTTCAGGAGACAGTGGATCTTAATGCTTTTGACTAAAAGTTACTTTCTTTATTCCTTTTTTTTCTCCTCTTCTTCTCCCACCCCAATTTTTCCTCAGGAATGTAATGATCTAAAAACACTTAGAGCCATTAGGAAGCTGCTATAAGGAGAAGGATCCGTTCACGGCATTACTAATTCATGGCCCTGCTGGACCCAGAGGCCGGCACGTGTCTGGAGGCCACCACACTGGAGACAGGGGTCAGTCTGAGGCAGAGGACCTGGCGTAGGGGCTGGTGAAGTTTATGACGCACGGCAGAGATGTGACTTCTCGTCTGCTCTGATGACTTCATCTGAAAGTTTTCTACCTAGGCTTGGACTTAGGTTGGCATTAAAGAAAGGAAGTTCTCAGAGGCACACACAGCCTGTATTATAGTCACAAGCACTGGAAGAGTGTCAAGAAGAAAGACGGAAAAGCAAGGTGGTAGGGACGTGAACCGAAACTGGAGTCCTGACCCGCCCTCTCATGCCTTGGCAATGTAGCTGATACAACAGCAATGCATCAGGGGCCCTCCCAGCTCTGGGGGGGAAAGCTACAAATCACGGGTAGTTCCTTTTCCTTTGTACTCAGAATGGAAAACGGGCCCCAGCTTATAGGCAGTTGGCTCAGTAGGTGAACTAAAGTTTGGACCCGACATGCATACATGTAGAAATCAAATTTTTTCAGTGAATTTTATGAGCATTCTTCACATATCTTAAGGAAGCAATGTTCAAAGACAGGAGACTATCTATATAAATTATTTTTTCAAATAAAAAAGAATATGAGGGTATTAGACATGGGGTTGCTTTTCATAGGTTGCATTTTGGAGTTAAATCTCTGTTGAACTTCTGCCAAATGAAAGAGCTGTTTGAATAATCATGTTGCAAACAGAGATAGAATTAAAAAATCATTTATATGGGGACTTTACTACTCTAAGGCCCTTTGGACATTGGTCATCAGTTGCCTGAAGACATCCTTAAACTCTAGTTCAAATGCACCTCGATCCATGGCGCAGGTTAAAGATGGCTGGGAATTCCTCGACACTTCTAATAAGAGGTGAAGCCTACATTCCCTCTTCTTGGATCTGGGCATGCTCTGTGACTTCTTGGACAAAATAGAATGCAGTTGAAGTCTCACTGGCTAATGTTTGAGTTCAGGTCTGAAAGGCCTGGAAGCTTCCACTTTGTTTCTTGCAGCCCTGAGCTGCCGTGTAAGAAGTCCAACTGCTGCTGGGGAGTCTATGTGGATAGGCCTGGACACCAAATGGGGAAGGGGAGGGGTGTAGCCAAGCCCAGCCTTCCTGACGGCCTTGCCAAGAGGCCAGGCATGTGCATGAAGCCATCTTGAACCCTCCAGATCAGCCCATCTGCCAGCTGAAGACCACCTAGAGTCCTCAGTTAATGCCACATGCAACAGAAGAGTCGCTGAGCCCCGTCCTGCAGAATTTGTGACCTATGGGTCATGAGAATAAATATAATTATTTTTGTTGAGAAGCAGGTCTCTGGTAAGAACCTTTGAACCATCAAAAAAAAAGTGTTTCTATTTTAGAAACTCCTTTCCAAGATACATGACTCATTTATAAGCCACCACCTGCAGATTACAATCTATAGCACAAATTCCAGGCAGTGTTTGGGCATCTCAATTAGATTAGGCAGACAAAAAATTCCTATATTAAATTCTTATCTGGTTGTGAAAACTTTCTCATAGATGCCTTGAGAACAGATACCATTCATTCATACTGACCTTTGCTCAACTGATCATAATCAGGTTCCCTGGCAGAAAATGCAGTAGATTAGAACAAGTCATCGTTTTTAATAGGCTATTTCAGGAGCAATATATTAGATTTGTAGAAACCTCATTCCAGAACATCAAGGGCAATTTTATTGAGGAAATGTAAGAACTAAGCTCTTCTACCTCTGTAAAAACGTAAAGGCAGTGGAGGGCTGATGTTACAAATTGATTTGCTATACATCGTACTTGGAGATACAACTCTTCTGTCTAAAATAAATCAATAATTTCCCGAGTCTCTGTGCATAGTGAAAGACATCTCCTTTTTCCCTAAAATGGACTGGCAATGGAATGTTCTGGTTATTCAAATATTTTTCTTAATTGAGGGTTTCTATCCGTACTGTACAGCATTTGCCAATTTCAAGGAATTACAAGCAATTGCAATACCTTATAATTTCCATTAAAAATGACTTTTCTCTTGCCCAGTGATTCAGAAAGCCCCTGCATTTCTGCAGTGTCCACGGCACAGTTAGGAACCGCCTGCCCTAGATGCAGAAAGCCCAGGAAACTGGGAAGTTTGCGTTATTTCAATTCCAGAGTTGTGTAGAATTCATCCCTCATAGCAAGTTGCTTGTTTATTTATCACCTCTCTTTAGTTTTCATAGAAGTAGAGCTCAGGGAAAAAAAGCCCATCTTCTTCTTTGAATTTTCTTGGCATTCTAATTTGGGGTAAATGGAGTATTTCCTCTCCATAAATAAGTCCCTGTTCCTTGGAAATAATATTTTCTACTAAGCTCCGGGCAGTGGCGGGATGTGTTCTCTCGGGGGTCTTGCAGGAACAGACTAAAATCTCCTTGGCGGAAGCACATTTGCTCCTGGGGGAGGAAACCCAAGCCCCCAAGGAGGAAAAGCCAGTGAGCCTGCGGCGGGCGGCACTGACTGGCGCTGGTGTCACTGTTCTTGCTATGTCATCAGCGACTTCAGAGATGGCTCCCACGACCGACTGCACCCTCAGTGCGGGTACCCGACCGAGGAGCTAGTGTCCTGCTGCTGTGTGGCTGCCCTCCCTCCTTTTCCCACTTGGAGGGGGCGGGCTGAGCAGGGCAGAGCCAGGCTCTGGGGACACGGGCTCTCCGGCCAGGTGACGCTGGAAAGCCAAGTCTGATTTGAATATCTGCGTGTTGCCACCTGGATGAGAAGTCAACTTGAGCTGCTGCAGGGGTGGTTGCTGTGTCTAGCAAGGACGGGATGAACCTGCCCCCCCCCCCCGCCCCCCGTTTGGGTTTTTTTACAGAGCTTTGGAGACTTGGTTAGTGTCACTACTCAAAAGTTTCTAACCAGCCTGGTCTTCCCCTTGCAAATTGGCGTCGAAGCACATGGAACCTTGGTATCAGTTCCTTTTCATGCATATATATTTTATATAGGAAAAATCAGTAATAATTACCAAGCCAAAATCTCCCCATGCCTTTCAAGTATCTGCAAACACAGGCACAGTGCTTACATGGATGGCGGTTTGGTTTGCTGAGTTATACTATCCATGTCGGTTCCTTGTTGTGAACCCACAAACAGCCCCAGGTAGGGGAGGGAGGTATATAAAGGAGAAAATGAATAGGCAAATGTCATATTATTTATGGACATACATGGGCGTTGAGTTAGTTGATTGAGTGCATCAGATTAAAGACATTAAATTTTCCCAGTCTCTTTCTGAACATGAAAACTCTTTCGGGTTCCTGGGCACACGTTTTCATTCATCAACTCATTGCTCACTCAGCAGCTACTGACCGAGTGCCCGCCTCGCGCCGGGTCTGGGAGAGCACTGGAGGTGGAGCATGCAGCTAGGCAGGGCCGCCCTGCCCGGCAGGGGTCGGACACCGGATGGGAGCCACCCCAGACAAGCTATCACATGATTGTTCGTTACCACGTGACACACCTGACAATGGGGGTGAGCAGGGGCCTCTGAGAACACGAAACAGAGACCTGAGTTGGCACCGGCGGGCTGCCCCGCAACGGAGACGTTGGCATCGGCAGGAGCTGGCGGGAGGCGAGGGGACTGCCACCCAGCAGAAGGGACAGCAGCGGGAAGTGCCCTGACGGAGCTGGGACGCTGGAGGAGCTGCGAGCGTATCAGCCAGGGATGCGGGGGCGGACAGAGATCGCCAGGGGCCTTACGGGTTCTCTACAGGTTCACGACTTTATGCTAATGAGCTTGGGGAACCACGAAGGGTTTTAAGCAGAGACGTGATGTGATCAGATGTGGATTTTGATCAGATGACCTTGGCTACCTTATAGAGAAGGTGCTGGAAGGCACACGAACGGAACAGAGAGCAGCCAGGAGGAGGCTGCTGTGGCTGTGCCCGAGGTGGAAGGTGAAGACAGGAGAGGACCCGGGACGGCTTCGTCCCCTGCCCCGGCCACACTCGCTCTGCTGCACATCACTCATTTCTGGAGCAGAAACCGGTCGTGAGAGAATAGGGGTGCGTGGCAGAAGTCGGGGCACCCTACAAGTGCTCATTGCTGGCCACATCGGGCACCGTTTATACCACGGGGCTATAGCAGTGAACAAAATCGAAAAGTAAAAGCCCCACTCGCCATGTGCTCGTGTGAGGGCAAGCAGCTTGCTGTAGCCCAACTTCCTAACCTCCAGCAAGTCTCTGTCTTGCTTCATGTCCGCAAGGAAGTGCTAATGTAACCTTTACAACTTCTCCGACGTTTCTTTATCATCTTCCTTTTTTCCCTCTTCTAAGATATATAGTCTAAGGACTTGGTATCAGCTTTATTCCACCTTTCTAAAAAATGATTTGAAAGATGAACTGCTAAAATTGTTAAAAATATATTCCCCCAATTCCCTTCTGTATAGAGAGCTACCTCTTGCTCTGTGGTCCAAAATTGAGATATTTATTTAGTTGGCATTTGCAGGGCACCATCCTGAGTAGTTTGTAGAGACTGAAATTTTCTTGGTATTTATCTCCACAGCATTAGAAGGTGGTATTCTTATCCCCATTTTACAGATGAGGAAACCAAGGCACACAGAGTGAAGCGACTTACAGAGGCCACACAGCCCGTGAGTGGCGGAATGCTGTGCCGCATGGCCAGGCGGGGAGACTCGTGGACTTCCTTCTTTCACCCCGTTGCCTACGGGGCCACTGCCCTCAACTCTAACCTGTAAACAGACACAGCTGACACCCAGCTCCTTCAGACTAAAACCCTCCAGAGATCTGTAAACTCATTCTGCCCCTTCCCCTGGGGTTGCAGGCCCGGGGCTGCTGTGCTCTATGCTCGACCTGACCCGTGTGCTCTGGTACCACATTTTCCCAGGCCAGACCCTCTGTATGTCATCGAGAACTATGACAATGTGACCGAATGGTGCCAAGGTGAGAGGGGGCGGGACACACGCAGAGAGCGACCCTTGGTGTCATCAGCCCCTGGGACGATCCCTTGGAGGATGAAGTCTATCAGCCATGAGTGGATCTGAGTTTCTGGCTGACCAGATTTGAGACACTTCCCATCTGCTTTGTGTTTAAAATGGGCTTTTCATTTGTGGAGGAATTTCAAATCGGGGATTACGTTAATGCGAGAGAGGGAAACATTGCCGAAGGTAAAATCACCCAGATGGGATTCCTTGGAGAATCTATTGAAGTTTGGGGCCTGATCTGCAATCTGTTTCCCTAGTGAATGGGCGTGATCCTGCCTGGCCCCCTGCCCACGGCCCCTCTGTCAGCTGAATAAGGAGAAGGTGGGGCGACGGGGGGTGGGGGCAGTGACTGAGTGGGGAGGGGTGTGGAGACAAGGAGACAAGGTGAGGGAGAGACCGGTTGGGAGGAAAGCATGTCGACAGATCGGGTGCATCTCCGTGTTGGGTGGAAACTCGCATCGTCTACACTGTCCACACGTGGCAGCCTCAGTCGGGCTTATCCCCAAGCACCGCAGAGAGCTCTGCCACAAAAGAGACCTGCGTGACCACTCATCCAGGGGGGCGAAGCCACACTCTACTACTTGTGTTTCTCCTCCAATCCTTTTGGTCCCCATCCAACAAAGGTCTTGAAAGAGCAATTCCTATGTCCAAAGTCAGAAAAACAAAAGGTGCCTAGAATGATGTGGCGAAGCCACATTCGTCACTGTTACCAGAAAGCATTTGTGAGCTGGAAGGCTTGGAGGCAGTGCTTGAAGGAGGTCCATTTGTCTTCGCAGAAAAGCGTCTTCCGTACGGAGAGCCCTGTGCAGAACACCAGGCGCCAGCTGGGCTCCATCGGTGCAAAGAAGACACGGCAAGAGGAAGGGGGTCGAATAGCGCCATGGAGACTCATGCTGCGCGTAACATGAACTGACAGTAAAAGCAAGCCCACGTGTGGGGGAAAGAGTCTGACAGTTCCCTCGGGCCCCGGGTTTGGAGCCCAGGAATTTTTCTGAAGGTTTATCTAGAAAATACCCCCGGCTCTGGTAATGAGCATAAAGTCATTTGGATGCATGAAACGGTGATTGTTCTTCCTGTTTCTGACAATTTAGACCTCTGCACCATTGTTCCGCTCAGTCCTGAAGCCCAGATCCCTGCCTCTGGCTCTGGAGTAGGGTGTAAGAGAAAGCACAGACCAGGGTGGTGGTGGTGGAGGCTGATGGAGATGGTGGAGGTTCTGATGGAGATGGTGGAGGTTCTGATGGACATGGTGGAGGTTCTGATGGACATGGTAGAAGTTCTGATGGAGATGGTGGAGGTTCTGATGGACATGTGGAGGCTGATAGAGATGGTGGAGGTTCTGATGGACATGGTGGAGGTTCTGATGGACATAGTGGAGGCTGATGGAGATGTGAAAGTTCTGATGGAGATGGTGGAGGCTGATGGACATGGTGGAGGCTGATGGGCATGGTGGAGGCTGATGGACATGGTGGAGGCTGATGGACATGGTGGAGGCTGATGGGCATGGTGGAGGCTGATGGGCATGGTGGAGGCTGATGGGCATGGCAGAAGCTGATGGACATGTGGAGGCTGATGGGCATGGTGGAGGCTGATGGGCATGGCAGAAGCTGATGGACATGTGGAGGCTGATGGGCATGGTGGAGGCTGATGGGCATGGTGGAGGCTGATGGGCATGGTGGAGGCTGATGGACATGGTGGAGGCTGATGGACATGGTGGAGGCTGATGGACATGGTGGAGGTATTAACTGAGTGCCACTCCTATACAAACACTGCAAATTAAAGGGAGAAAACGTCATTTGACAAAGGGATATGGGAAAAACTGCGGAGTTGGCTCTGTGTTGATGTGACTTCTTTCATCCATAGCCCAGAGGGGTGGGTGCGTCTGTAGTAGAGGAGGATATTTGCAAAGTTCAAAGCCCATTATGCAGAGTCACCTTAATTGCTTTCATGGTATAAACGAGGGAGGCACATAGCACACGTCTGCCCTTTTCATCTTTATGTGTCTTGATGAGGATTAAAGCAGCGTCTTCCTGCCAGTGGGACCTGCCCCGGACAGGCTCCCTGAGAAGCAGGTGCTTAGAGAGGGGTCTCCCACGGTGACATTACATCCTCCTTCCAGAATTCCCACAGAGGCGTCTTCCCCTCTGACAATACAGTTATGACATCCTCTCAGACATCAGAACACTCAGCCTTTTACTTGATTTTCTCACTTGAAAAAGAACTTGGGACACCTGGTTGGACTCAGTTCTCCTCGAGTGTAACATTAGCAAGTGAGAAAATAAGAGGCAGCAGCTTGATTTTTATAAGTACAGCTGCCACTGCTGACAGGAATGAGATTTATAACACCAGGAAGGTCTGGTCTTGATTCCCGCCATCTTCCTGGGACACCGGGTGGCTTGGTTAGTAAAGCCGATCTCTCGCTTCTGGAATTGGGTTGTGCACCCAGCTGCGACATGCCTGCGTTTAATTTGGACCTGCTCTTCCAAGGAGAGGGGGGCTTAGCGTCTCACTGCAGCACTGGCCAGGGAGTATTTCAACTGGTCACGGCTCTCCTAAGACAAGGGGGTTTTCAGCTGGTGCCTTTCAAAAGTGAAGTCTGATTGTGCCAAAGGGAGAGTGGGGACAGGGCGGGGTGGAAGAGATGCTGTTTTATACAGAGTCATAAAAATTGTGCTACATTTAGCCAGATAATTCTCTCTTTGCTTACATGTCTAGGAAATAAGCCAGAAACTTAGCAGAGAATCCGAGTGATCACTGATACTGAGCAGCTAAAAAATGCCTCCTCTCTTCTAGTTTGTATTTCTGCCAAAAGACAAGGAGATTTATATTCAGAAGTGGCTGTTTCTAGAGGAATCCAAAATGTTGGTGTGTATTAATGTAATTCATCATATGAACAGAGTTAAGAAGGAAAGTCACACGATTATCTTCAATAATGTTCAAAAAACACACTTGACAAGATTTATCAACCATCATGTTAAAGCATAAGAGAACTTTCTTAACATGATAAAATGTATATACCTCAGCCCCAAACCTGCGTCTCACTTAGTGGGGAAACACTAACGGCTTTTCCACTAAGTCAGGAGTAAAACAAGAGTGGCCACTCTCTTCATTACTATTTAACCCTGTATTGACAGTACTTGCTAATGCAATTGGTCAGGAGAATGCAATTAGAGAGATTGGAATTGGAGAAGGTAATGTCAAACGATCTCTTTTTGCAAATGATACAATTTTTTATTTTTTAAAATTTTTTAATTTTTATTTTATTTATTTATTTATTTATTTTTTTTGAGACATAGTCTCACTCGGTTGCCTGGGTTAGAGTGCCGTGGCATGAGCCTAGCTCACAGCAACCTCAAACTCCTGGGCTTAAGCGATCCTCCTGCCTCAGCCTCCCAAGTAGCTGGAACTATAGGCATGCACCACCATGCCCGGCTAATTTTTTCTATTTTTAGTAGAGACAGGGTCTGACTCTTGCTCAGGCTGGTCTCGAATTCCTGAGCTCAAACGATCCGCCCACCTCGGCCTCCCAGACTGCTAGGATTACAAGCATGAGCCACCGCACCTGGCCTATTTTTATTTTTAATATGAAGCGGCAGGGGGTTTGAGGAGGGGTCCTCAGTTGCCTTTTTTGTTTTTGTTGAGATAAGTCTCACTCTGCCGCCCTGGGTAGAGCAGTGGTGTCATTGCAACTCACTGCAACCTCCAAATCCTGGGCTGTGAGCGATCGATCCGTCTGCCTCAGTCTCCTGGGTAGCTGGAACTACAGGCATAGGCTGCGGAAGTCTGACTGTTTTTTTTTCTTTCCTTTCTTTTTCGTAAAGACAGGGCCTCACTCTTTGCTCAAGCTCATCTCGAACTTCTGAGCTCAAGCGATCCTCCTGCCTAGGCCTCCCAGAGTGCTAGGATTATAGGCGTGAGCCACCGCATCTGGCTGGGATCATGTAATTGTATATCTTAAAAACCCAAAGAATCAGTGCGGAATCTACACTAAAAAAATTTAGTACAGAGGTAGGATATAAAATTCACCTATAGAAATCAAAGTCATACATACACACAAACATTCACATAACTAGTTAGAGAAAGTAATAGAAACTAAGCCACATTTAATGTAACAAAAGTACAAAATACCTAGGCTTAAGCTGAGTAAAAATTGTGCAAGTTGTATGAGGAAAGCTATAATGCACTCTTGAAAGCCACAACCATAAATTTGAATAAAATGTAAGATGCACCATGTCCTTGCATTGCAAGACCCAGCAGGTGCCAATTCTCCCCATGTTACTCTTTATATTTAATGTGGTCCAAAGAAAACTACCATCAGTTTTCTTTTTTCTGCTAGACAAATTGATTTTAAAGCATACTTCGAAGGATAAATAAATAAGAAAAAGAAGAGGAAGGGAGTGGGGAGATTAGCCCCAGGAGATATTAAAATGTTTTCAACTGATATGAATGTATGAATAGACAATGAATAGACAGGTTCCTGGTAACAGAAAATCCAGAAATAGACAAAATGTACATGGAAATTTCATATATGATACAGGTAGACTCTCAAATCAGTGGAGGGAAAAGAAGGACTTTTTAGTACACAGATAACTGGATAGCCATATAGGAAAATACAAAATTTATATCTTTTTCCCATACCACACACCAAGAAAAATTTCAAGTGGATCATAGATCTAAATGTAAAACATTAAAATTTTGTGTACTACAATAAATGTGGGTGAATTCCTTTATAATTTTTGAGTGAAGAAAATCTTGCTAACTAGTCTCAAGATTAAGCAAGAATAAGAAAAAAGGTAAACTAATTGCATTAAATTAAAACAAAACTTTTTGCAGCAAAAAGTAAGTAAATAAAGTAGCAGTAACAACAACAAAATATATAGTGAAGTAAAGAGACAAAAGACCAACCAGGAGAAATATTTGCATTTTATATTATAGAAATGGGTTAATTGCCATAATATATTATATTACATATAATATATAATATGTATATTATACATGATTTAACACATATAATATATTATATATAACATATATATATAAAACTTAACATATATAGTATATAAAGTTTCTAAAAATTAAAACGGGATACCAATAAACCAATAGAAAATGACAAAAGTGATAAACAGTTAATTGAAAAAGAAATGCAAATTTCTCTTAAAAATATAAAATATATTCATTCTTGCTCATAATAAGATAAATGCAAATTAAAATTACACAGAGATAACACAATTCACTTACCAGGTTGGCAAAGCTCCAAAAGTCTGGCACCATATTCTATTGGAGACCAGTGAAATAGTCACTTCATAATTTCTGGTGGGAAGGCAAATGCAGCCTTCACGGAAGAAAATTGGCAATGTTTATAAAAATTATGCATTTAACATTTGACTTGATAACCTGTTTTGAGAAATCTGTCCCAAAGATATACTGACAAAAATATGAAATAACATTTTATATTCATTGTGGTACAAGCTGTAGTATTTAATGACTGGAAATACACAACATCTATCAATAGGGAACTTGAATAATCTATGACACATCCTTAAAATGAAATACTGTATAACTGTGTAAAGGAACAAGAAAGACCTTCATATATCATCAAAAAAAATGATCTCTAGGATAGGTTACCAAGCGAAAAAAAAAAAAAATCCAAACATAAGACCCAGAAGAATGTGTATGGTGTGCTACTTTTGTGTAGAAAAGGGGAGTAAATATGAATATAAACATATATTTTCTTATATTTTTAAAAATCAAAGAATAAAACAAAAGATTTTAAAACTGTTTCCTAGGGAAGAGGAAGATAACAGGAATGAGAGAAGAGGGGTGGGAGTTAGAACTCGATGTTCTGACTTTGGAACCGTAACATTTTACATAACTAAAAAGTTAAAACAAAATTTAACAAACAATCTCAATAAAAATCCAAGCTAAAATTAACAGTGCTAGCAAGTTGGTGGGATAAGCATCTTTCAAGAGATTTTAAAACACAGTATTGGATCATATATCCCTAGTTAGGTATATGAAAAGGATAAAAACAACCTCAAGGTAATCTCAAACTGCATTTGGCAGTTTTACTGTTTGCATTACCACTGGTATTGTTATTTTGAAACTTATATATCAATGGTAGGATAAAGCAGATGAGTCGTTTGTTAGTATTATTAGAAAAGATGACTTTCAACATAATAGAAAGAATTGAAAATAAAAGAACAGCCCAATAACAGTGAGCACCTCTTGAGCTGAGATTATAAACTCTAATAACCATTTCTTTCTGGGGAGAAAAGCTTGAGTTCACGTCTGGGGCAGGAAATGCACAACTCGAGCGCAGTACATCTGAAGTTCTTTATCAGAGTCTACTGGAATTGTGTCAACAGGACAACATGGGGAGAAAGGACAGATCAGCCAACTTGAAGAGGCTCTCACTTGCCAAAGATAGTATAATTTGAGCATCAAAAAATAATAATGGCAAATAATTTCAACACATCAAATGTATGAAAATCCATGCATCATAACGATCCTCTGAAAAGAAAACTCATTGATCATCTTTGGAGGTTGTTAGGACAGTCAACTCATTACTCTAAATATTTACATAAGAAAAAAAATTAAATATTTACCTTACTTTTCCTCTAAGGACTGTATTTTAAAGTAAGCAGTTAATGGAAGAAATTTCTTCCTGAGAGAAGAATTACAATGAATAAATGCAGAACAACTGATAGAATTAGAAAAATCAGGCCAGTGAGGTGGCTCATGCCTGTAATCCTCACACTTTGGGAGGCCGAGGCAGGAGAATCACTTGAGGCCAAGAGTTGGAGACCAGCCTGAGCAAGAGCAAGACCCCATCTCTACAAAAATTAGCTGGATGTGGTGGCACGGGCCTGTGGTCCCAGCTACTCAGGAGGCTGAGGCAGGAGGATCGCTTGAGCCCAGGACTTTGAGGTTGCTGTGAGCTATGATGATGCCACTGCACTCAAGCCGGGGCAACAGTGTAAGACTCTGTCTCAAAAAAAAAAAAAAAAAATCACTATTTTGCAACTCTACTGAAATAATGGATCCAAACAACAAGCAGCAATAACAGCTAAAACCATTAGGTGAAATACCGTTGGACAAATGTTATCATCGTAGATGGATCTGCTGACACCTGAACCTGCTGATGTACCTTAGCGCCACTGACACTGGGACAGCCAGGCCTTTTGTACATCCCGATGCAATGCATTAAGAAGTGCCCAGCACCACCTATGGGATATTTATTCCTAAAACTTTGGCCCCAAATATAGTTAAGGCTTTAAATCTAAGTACAGGTTTGCAAAATTATAGAGGGTAGAAGAACATAGTAAACAACACCATGAAGATGAGGGAAACTTCTACTAGACAAATGATCCAATTTCTTCAAAAAAATAAATGGCATGGGAATAAAATGAGAGACTTTTATAGATTTTAAAAGACTTAAGAGACATAACAACGAAGTGCAAGGTGTATTTTTATTTGGATTCTAGTTTGAACAAATCAACTGTAAAAAGATATTTTCAGACAATCAGGAATGTTTGAGTATGACTGATTGTTGATGAACTATTCTGTGGAGTGTGACAGCATGTTATAATTATATTTTTAAGTCTTAATCTGTTAAAAGTACATATTAAAATATTTATGGGAATGATGTAAAAATGGAGTTTCACAAAGTTGGGTGGGGGAAGAGATTTAGATAAAGCAAGCAGAACGGAAACTATGTGTTGGAACTAGACTACTAGCACCCAGGATTCATTATACCATTTCCTCTATTTTTTCTCCCTATACTTTTGTTTGTGTTTGATTATTTACATAGAAAACTGTTTTAAAAAAATCTTGCTGGGAAAAAGGGACAATGTCAAAATACCATGTAACCTTTTAAGTGAAACCTACAAAGTGAGAATAAAGAATTTGTATCCTGCAAATTCAAGAAAGGAAAAGATTGTTCTTTGGCCATTGTCCCAACTATGAACAAGTAATCTCCAAAACTGGTTTAAACTCTTCCCGATCATTACTAACAACTTCCTTCAGTGCTCATTCTCCTGCCATTCAGTGAGTCAGAACAGCTTCGGTCCATCAAAAAGGGCTTTCATGGCTAAAGATCAACCCATCTCTCAACCTTTCAATTTCCAAGATTCACCCAATCTCTTAACTTCATGTTTTCCCAAACCCCAGAGCAGGCGCCAGTGTGCTTTGTTCAGAGGGAGGGTTATTTACAAGTGCCGCTGTCCTTTGCAGCGAGCAGTACATGCTTCAGATCGTGAGTGGCAGCCTCTTCTCATTGACAAAAGAATAAATCTACCAAAACAATTTTCGAAAGTCTGCTAAAATCAGCACAGCCAAACTTTGGGGACCTTGAACCTGCGTTTGTGACCAGCTCAAGTTGCACTGGCCTTTTGAAAGCAAATTGTAGATGTGGCCCCTTCTTTGAGTGTAAACTCTCATATCCCCTCTTCCCTGAGCAGCGAGAATCAACCCAACGAATAAAATGTGTCACTTCCAAAGGACTGGGCAAAAGAGGGACAGAGCAAAGTACTTCTTAAGTATGATTTTTAGACTTTGTAGTTTATCTTCCATCCTGAAACAAACTGATAATCAATGTTTTCAAAGGAGTATTTGCTTTTATGTATTTTATACGTACTTTCAGATTCCAATGTGCCTATCGTAAAAGGAAATAAGGCTCAGACTACTCTTTTAAAATGTGGATTCCACTTGTCATATTTACACAGAATGCATAAGAAAAATCATGCCACAAACAGCATACTGATGTGTGACCACTCCTGAGTGCAATATGTAGTTGAAAGACATGTGTCCATGTTGAAACTCCAAAAGAATTATTCTCTGATCTGTGAGCTGAGTAATACTTTTCACTTGAGACTGCAAAAGGAAACCATAATATATATAAAAACAAATGATGTGGACAATGCTTGGATTAATTTGTTCGAGATATAAATTATAAAACTGGTCCTCTTTAAAAACTCCTTTCACCAGAATTATCATTAGTATATTTGTTCAGGATTCAATATCATCTGTATCTTATCAAACTGTGAAGAGTTTCAGTGTGGTAGATTAGAGAGTTATTATTCAGGATGTTGTATAGTGCAGGACTTTGCTGCTCTTCTTTATATACTAAAAAATGACTTCATCGATTTCTCTGATGACTCTGATTAAGTTGTTTTTAGTCTGTCAAACTGATAGAAAAACTCACCACCATCTTGAAATGATCAAATATTAAATCTGAGTACCAAAAAACAAACTCAAAAACCAAACCTTTTATGAATGAATACAGTTTAAAAGAAATAATATTTGGGAAGTTGTATAGGAATATTTTTGAAAATTGAGGCATATCTGGGGATAGAGAACATAATACTTTCTTCTGTGGTCTAATTTTTGGAAGTTTTTATATGGATAATATTTCAAGCATTTTTCTGCCTTTCCAATGTGTCTTAGTACTATTCCTTCTTATTTGTAAGTTGTGATGTTTATATAAGTTATTGGGCAATGGGTAGAGAGAATTAAAATATCAGTTAGAACAAGTAATAAGAAGAGTACAGTTAATGCGACGACTAAACCAAGCAAAATGTTTCAAAAGATGATAGTAGGGGTGTCATAGTGGGAAGAAAAAGCCGTTTTAAAAGAATATTCTTATTCTGACTTTAGAAGTGAGGAATCTCCAGAAATATGTGCATTTTTGGAGAGAGCATCTTTGGCCTATCAAATTATCAAAGTTGTCCTTGACCGTGTGATCAGACTAAGGAAGGTTATGTAACGCCAGCCTTTGGGCGGGATCCAAACATTTCAGCTAGTTCTTTGGCTATTTTGTTTGTACCAACCATACCAACCACCATTTTGATAATAGTGAATTTTCTACTTTTACCTGGCTATGTCAAACACTTTTATTATTATCCTCCTTCTCCAAATGAGGAAACGGAGGCATACTGTGGTTAAGTATGTTATGCAAGGCCACACAGTGGAATGGCTGGATCTAGGTTCGAGAACTCTGATACTAGGACCCGTGTTTCTTGACTTCTGCATGATTCCATATACCCCAAGAATAGCTTAACTTCAGGTTAAGCTATTTAACTCATGAAATTTCTTACATTTAGGGAAAATAAACAGTGATCTTGGTTGAAACTAATATCTCGTTTGATGTTTCTCTCCTCCATATATGTGTTCTGATTACATCCATTTACCCAGCCTTAGTACTTGGTTTGTTGGTCTGTTATTCCTTTAGTACAGGGCTGGTGTTTTATGCTTCACTGTACCTCTAGCATTTAGCATAAAGTCTGCACATAGTAAGTTCTAAATTAATAGTTGCTGAATAAATTAATGCATTTCTTTCTCTTCCTACCTGTGCATGAAGAAGGGTAATCTTGGAAGCTACTGCCTTATCTAGATTTGGAGTTGGTTTTAGGTTGTATTTGAATATTGGCCAGTGGGAAATCTGACCAGATCAAGGAAAACAGGGTGTTCCAGAATGGCAGATGCCCGGCATACATACTCTGACTCATTTTCCTATCAGTATAATCTGAAAATAGTAAGTAAGAGGTTATGCACTATGATACTCAAAATAAAGTTCTCTATTAGAGGATGCCTGGCTGTAGCCATTATCTTGTACCTAATTAGTGGGAGTGGGGGAAAACAAAACAAAATTAACCAACAAAGAACCCCAAAGCCTGTGCCTTTTCTAGGTGTTCAGAGAAAGGATTTATTTAGAAGTTGAGGTTCATGAACTCCCTACTATGGGGCCAATAATATATACTCTGGGGTGGGGAATGAGAATGTGAATGCTTTAGAGACTAACTGTAAGAACCAAGATAAATATTTTTTTTCTTCCTGGTTTCATTTGCTTTGCATTTTAATTATGAAAAGATAAAAGACTAGATATTTTCCTCACCAACCACTTTGGCCAATGGCAGGAAAAATGTGAGTCTTTAGAACATTATTTGTGGCTCAAGTCTTTTAGGGTCCTTTGAGAGTTTTCCTTTAAAATTCCTTTGAAAGTTTTAGGAATTTTAGAGGAAAATTCTCAAAATTTTGTGCTTCGTTGGGTGTTCTTACTGACGTTTCTCGAAGAAACCTATGGCTAGATGCTCACAGGGATAGAAAGAATTTGAGCTGCGTGAACAGGGCAACCATCTTCAGACGGGGAGACAAGGACATGGGTCTAATCTAAGTTCAGTTATTAACTTGGAGGTGATCTAATGCATGCCATTTAATCCCGGGGGACATCCATGCTATCAGTCTGTAAGGTGAGAGGACTGGTGTAGATGACCTTAGACACTCAGCTCTTGCAATCTATAAATGTGTAACCTCGTTCATTTCCTCTTTCGGGCAGGGGCAGAGCAGTGTAGCCAGCAGTCTAATGAGCAGCAAGCCTTTTGGACTAAAGTGCAGGTACTGGATTTCTCTGTATGTGCCTCGGATCCATTCTTACCTTTCTGCACCTTATTCTTTGTCCCCAAAGGGTGACCTTTGAAGGATTATGCCACCAGGCTCCACTGCCCTCTGGCTTTTGGTTAGGTTTAACCCCTGCGAGGCACCAGCAGGAGATCAGGAGGGGAGAGGGAGTGAGAGGTCAAGGTCTCCACTACCCAGCCCTGGTCTGCACCGGGCCTCCTGGTGGCAGGGGCTTCTCTGCTCTAGTCCTTTCCACAATTCTTGTCCTGCTGGTGGGCAGGGGCAGCTGTAACTGCAGCTGTGGGAACCTTTCCTGCTTTCCTCTTCAGGTCTAGGGGACAGTGGCTTCTGTTGCTACCACTGTGGCTCGTCACTACCTCTTTCTGTGGTTTCTCTCCATCCTGCTCTCGTCTTTGCAGAGAGGCCGTTCATTACACTCTCGCTCGCTTTTCCATTTTGGGAACGAGGAGGCCGCATCCGCACACTTGGCGCAGGAGTGGTTTGGAGAAACCTCCAGCTGCACTTTTTCACTGAGCCGATTCAGATATTCAGCACGCAGGGGTTTAATAGACACTTCCATAGAAGTGGACCCGCACAGGGACCTGGCAGACATTGCCTACGCTTTCGAAATCCTTGCAATTTTTTCACAGCAAAAAATAGACAATTTTGACTAATGTTTCAATCTTTCTTAAATATTGCAGTGGAAATAGTTCTTGAATTCATTGGCAGGTCTTGAGGAGTTAGGGTTGAAGACATCTCTGTTTGTAAAAGTGCCATTTAGTTTGTTTACATGAATTCTAATTTCTTTAATTATATTGCCCTCCATTGAAAGATAGAGCTTATATTTTCTAATAAAAAGAATATCCAAGTATCTACTAGAGGACGGAGCACTGTGCAATGTGGTTGTCCAGCTTACCAGGGACATAATTCAAAAATGGACTCTTGGCATGTTAATGGGAAATTTTCTCCTAAAGAAAGCTGGTGAAACTCACCCTAGTTGAACCCCAAGTTCTATGGAAGAAGCGGGAAGACAAGTGATGCCAATAAAAGATGCTGAGGACCTCGGAAACCTCAGCACGCTAAGATCCCTTCTGGAGTCAGAGTCAAAGCAGAATTAGTAACCAGTTCTCCAAAACACTAAGAGAAATCTAACTGTCTTGCTGAGATATTCATGTTTGAGTAAGTCGTAAAGGTGGGATGAAAGTTCAATGGGTGGAATGGAGGAGGAAAAAAAGGCTTTTACAGCAAAAAGAGGAGTGCAAGGAAAAACACAGAGGTATGGAATGACTTAGTGCATCCAGGGTTAGCAAGGGGAACGACTCTATTGTAGGATTCAAGCAACGAGATGGCTGGGAACAGACCGGAAAGGTCTGTGTGTACTGTGCCAAGCACTTTGCGCTTCATCTTATAAACCAGGAGTTAGTTCCTGTTGTCAGTTAAATTGTATCTCCCAAAAAGGCATGGTGAGGTCCTAAGCCCTGGGACCTGCGGATGGATCCTGTTTAGAAATGAGTTCTTTACAGATGTAATCGGGTTAAGATGAGATCCTTAGGGTGGGCCTTAGTTTAAAATGACGGGGGTCCTTACAAGAAAAAGAAAACGCCATGTGAAAACAGTGGCAGAGACTGAAGTGAGTGATGAGCTGCGAGCCAGGGAGTTCCCAGGATTGGTGGCACCACCTGAAGCTGGCAGTGGCAAGAAAGGGCTCCACCAAGCCTCGGGGGAGGGAGAGAGCACCGCCTGGCCCTGCCCGCACCTCCACGCTGGACTCCTAGCTCCTGGGGCCGAGAGACAACAAATCCCTGTTGTTTCAGGTCGCCTAGCTTGTAGTACTTCTTTGTGTTTACGTAAGTACCCGTCGGGACCAGGACTGTTGCATACAAGGACAAAGGGGCCAAGCGCAAAACAGCGGGCAGTGGAGGCCACGGTGCGAACTGGGGAGCCTGCAGGCCTTTCAACTCAGAACCCTCCAGATGTGACGTGCAGCAAGGAGAGAATCGGACCCGGATTGGACCCATAAGCTCCCAAGAGTGTGACTCGTGCTACACAACAGGGAGAATTCCGGAGGGTCTCAGCTGAGGGCTGATGCTAGTTTTGCGCTGAGTGGAAAAACCTAAACTGTCAGTGTTTTCCTCAGCTCCCACACCACTACGTCAGCACAGAAGACTCTGGGACCAAACGTGTGGGGGTGTCTCCCCACCAGCGAGCAGGCAAGCCTGCATCGGGTGTCAGCTCGATGTGCCCACGCCGTTCACCTCTGACGCTGCTGCCTGGAGGCGGCGTCAGCTCCCAGAGCTTGGCTCCATCCCCACGACTGACCCCTCCCCCAGTTCCGATGCCATGTGCAGCTCTGGGTTACTTGATCTGTGCTTCTCACCCACCAGATATGAATTGGGGTTCCCATGACCACCTTTGGGTGCTGTGAATTTGCTGGAGCAGCTCAGAGAACTCAGGGAAACACTGATTTTATTTACTGGCTTATTGTAAGGGACTCTGCGAAGGACTGAGTGAAGCCATGCAGGGAGGAAGGGGCGTGGGGCCTCCATGCCCTCCCTGGGGCACCCCCTCCAGGAACAGCCGCGTGTTCAGCTGCCCAGAGCTCTCTGAGTCCTGTCCTCTTGGGCCTCTCAGGGAGATGTCACTGGATAGGCGTGGTGGAAGCATGGGCAACTGCGAGAAAGGCGGCTGGAAAGAAAGGCTGTGAGCCGATGCTGACAGCTGGGCGGAGAGGCCAGCGGGGCCTGGCCCTCAGCATTCCGCTCTCCCTGGCCGCTCTGTGCAGCGTCCTTCCTCCTGGGTGCGGGGCAAGAGCCTTTCTGGAATGGGGTCTTGCGACCTACAGTCAGACAAGGTAGGTCAGAGAACTTCTTTATGGAAAGGCGGGGGAAGACTAGAGTCCTGTCTTGGGGAGGAAAGGGGGCAAGTGGACGAGGGAAGGAGATGGTCAGAGAGAGATTCTCCCTTCTGAGACCTAAAGCATCCCAACGTCATGACAAGGGGATATCACATGCATTGTAGAGAAATGGCTCTGCTGGCAATGGATGGGGTCGGGTGAAGAGAGTTTAGCATGAACCAGGTGAGACATGACACAGATGTAGACTGAGACAAGGACAGTGGGCACAGAGAGGAGGGCTGTAGGGTCAGCAGCACTTGGGTGCTACCGTAGGGCAGCGGGGGAGTTGGATGGGGAGGGGCCTGAGCAGTGGCAGGTAGTGTGCACGCATCAGCTCCTGTGACCATGACGCTGCTTGTTCTCCTAGACCTGAGGGTGGGAGTGGCCGGGCTGCGCTGGGCCGGGCTGCGCTGGGCAGCTCAGCTTCAGGCCACGCGGCAGCCAGCCTCTCGCTGAGAGTGCGGTCTGGATGGAACAGAGCTGCAGCCTGTGTGCTTCGTCCTGGTCAAACTGATGAGAAACGCAAGGCACGTCCTTTCCATGCCAGGCGCGGAGGTGCAGGAGGGCAGGCAGAAACACGCGAAGCCTCCAGTGGCTGGGCCAGATGGGCGCGGGGCTGCCTCACCCACTCCACTGGGAAGCAAGTCCCGTGACTGTGTCCGGCCTCGGGGCAGGGACGGGCGCGGGCAGTGGTGTGGATGCAGGAGGCGTGAAGAATGTGGTCAGTGATTCAATTTACAGTCCTCTGCCCTGTGGCCACAATTATTCACAGCCCCCACATGCAAAATGTGCCCCCTGCATCCCTGTGCCCCCACATCTGCACCAATCGTGGCGTCTAGCTCAAAGTCCAAGACTTCATCATCGACTTTAGGACCAACATAGCTCTTCTGAGTTCAGGGACCTTTGAGTTAGACAGACAGATAATCATGCCCAATGTGCGGCGCTGGGAACAGGACAAGGCAAACACGACAGACACTCCCATAGGAAAGGGGAAGAAGGGAACCCACATGTCACTGACCTGTGGCCACACCCAACTCTCACCTGGAAAGTGCTGCCGGGTGTTCCTACCTCAGAGAGCGTGCCCCCCTACTAGCCTCGGGCTCTGCTCCCCGACTGTCTCTGAGCGCTTTGTTGTCCGTGGTTCTGGGTGCCCGTTGTAGGACGTCTCCTTACGTGCATCGTCCTTCTTGGCCATTTCTGAGGACATTGGTGGCCGAGCGGCTGTGCGAGACCACTGCCTCTCCTGCAAAGCGCGGGCCTTCGACTTAGCACGGCTCGGTCTCCTTAGTCCAGACCGCAGTTCTTTCTGGAAGATTTTTATTCTTATGCAGCTAAAAGTAACCATTTCATGATTTTAACACTTCAAAAAACTATCTTGCCCAAATCTATGAGTTCATTAAGTAGCTGGTCTACCTCCCAAGTCATCACAGGCCTTACCAGCGTCCTTGCCGTCACATAGAAGGGGTCGCCATTGTTCGTCCTCTGTGAACATTTCTTTACCTCCTGACACCCAGTCCTGAAGCTAATATTATAGCAATGTGTTAAGCTTTTCTTATGGGAGCACCCCACTCCCAGACTGAATTTCTGCTTTGATTAGCTTTGGTTACAAAAATGTCACTCTATAGGCAGGCACAGTGGCTCACACCTGTAACCCTAGCACTTTGGGAGGTTGAGGCAAGAGGATCTCTTGAGGCCAGGAGTTCAATACCAGCCTGAGCAACAATATAGGGAGACCTCATTTCTACACACAAAAAAATTAAAAATTAGCTGGATGTGGTATGCACCTGTAGTCCTAGGTGCTCGGCAGGCTGAAGTGGGAGGATTGCCTGCGTCCAGGAATTCAAGGCTGCAGTGAGTTATGCTCATACCACTGTACTCCAGCTTGGGAAACACAGAGATACCCTGTCTCCTAAAAAAAAAAAAAAAAAAGAAAGAAAAAGAAAAAAAACAAAAGAAATCATTCCAAAGCTCTGTGGCTTAAACAGCATTTATCCCCATGGATCTGAGAGTTGGTGGGCATATGGCTGGTGAGGCTGTTCTGGGCAGGGCGCAATGAGGCAGAAAGCCTCCTGCCTGCCGTGATTTGTGATGAGGAGGGAGAGCATGCTGGGGAGGTTTTAGGTACATTGATCTTACCATGCTGGTGGGACATTTGGGTGGAGAAGACATGGAGCCAGGAGAACGGTGTTGGCTAGAGAGAGAAAGAGCATCAGTTGTAAACCGGGACCAGGAACATGGGTAGATGGTCACCCAAGACGATCACATAATGTGACCAAAGGCTATAATATGAAGGTGTAGGGAGCACCATTTAAGGGGTGTGGAAAGGAAGAGAAGCTCACAGAGAGAGCTTAGATGGGACATTGATACAGGAAAGAGCGAAGCCAAGGGGAAGAGTTACATCACTGAGGGACTGAGCAAGTCCGTTAGATCTACACGGTGGTCAGGCAACACATGAACACGAGAGTCTTTTGGATTTGGCGATTCGGAGATCACTGGTAGAAAGACCACAGAATTTATTTGCAAACTAGGACACATTTGAGAGGACACAGAGGTGCGATTAATAATCACAGCAGAACAACACGTGTTCTTGGGCAAACAAGGACATATGGTCACATTAGTCTCTGGGAATCTTTGCCAGACAGTTTCTCTGGGGCATGTAGTGTGCAAGCTTGGTCTGGAGTGGGCAGAAGAGAGAGGCACGGACTCAGCAGGGTTGCGACAGCCAGAGTAGGTTTCCTCCCAGGAGCCTGCTTGGGTGAGGAAGTGGGAAGTGGGTATCATGTCAAAACCTCAGGCTTGTACAGATGTTTGAATGGTCTTATAACAGAGAAGTCCTCACACAGCTTTTAGGATCGTGTATCCAAATGCAACTGACAGGGAGATTTTTCTAAGAGCATTTAGAGAGTAGAACCAGGTGGTAAGACAATTCCCACATTTTTTGTGGGGGAGGGTAACAATGGAAAAAGACAATTGAAAGAAACAGTCACCTGGACTTAGCATGGAATACCATTTTCAGCAAGAACCAAACCGTACTTGTATACATGGCCTCTGAAATATTCTATTGTCAAAAGACCTCAGTGTTATAGCAAATGGACAATGGAAAATTCAAGATAAATAAATATGCTACTAACCAACTAAGTCTCAAAGTATAAAGAGAATAGTAGAACAATCTAGAATATGATCCTGTTAGTGGCGTAATACTTCTTCATTCTCTGCTCCTGCTAACGTCCCCTCCAAGACACCTCCCTCCCCTCCATGCCCAATCTACTGTTAAAAATTATTCTAAAACCAGGCTGATGGCACAAGTCCCAGTTGAACAAACCCTCTTTGTTCAGCGGCATCAGCTGGCTCGGCGCTCATGTGAGCAGACATCGGGAATAACTTCACGATAATCTAGGTCAAGTTTGCTAGTTCCCATCAGCGTGGAGGGCAGGAGCGCCAGCTGCATTGATTTCAGGAGCAGTGCAGGACGGCCTTATCTCTGTGGTCATGTTTCTTTCCTGGGGCTGCCTGTGGGGAAGGAAACCCCAGCGCACAGGCAGCCCGGTGAACGCTCTGAGAGGTTTCCTTGGTCTCAAACCCTATCAGCGTATTTATGCACATTTTGGTTCTGTTTTTCTTTTTCTTTTTCTTTGTACAGCCCTTTCAGTTCACTGGCGACTAATAGAATAACAGCACCTCTTGGCTAAGCAGAATGTGAGAAGCGAAGTTACATTTGAAAAGGAATCTTTTCTTCTCGGACACAGCGATAACTCCCTGAACAACTGGCAACAGCGACACCGCTTGCGATGCAGAGTCCCGAGGGAGGCGCCGACCTAGTTCCAGCATCCCTTAGTTTCACTGAGCTCGGGGCTGTTTAAAAAGCAGTTCTAAAAGATGGAAGTGTAAAGGCAACACATAGCCACAAGTGACTTCCTCGCGTCGCAGCCGACGGGCGGGCTGTGGTCCCTGCGTTTCTGAGTGAGCAGCCGAGCTCTCCGGCCACTGAGCGGCACGGCGCGGAGTCAGGGCCGCCCCCCTTCCAAGTCCTGGCTCCGCCTTTAATAGCTGTGTGACTTGGGGTGGGTTAGTAAGTTTCCTCTCCTGTACATGGGGCAAACTCGCCACGGCCGCCTGATAGGACTCCGTTGTGAATACTCAGTGAGGTTGTGTCTGTAAAGCAACCGGTACGGGGCCTGTTGTTAATATAGCGTCGTGTTAAAGCTCAATGCATGTAACCTTTGTTACTGTTCCTGTCGTCATGGGTCCCGCCTCAGTCCTAGAACCAACCTCGAGACCCCAGGAAACTGCAGCCCTCGGGAAGGACGAGTGCAGCCTCCAAACCTCGGGTCTGGGCAGTGGGGCCTGTGCTTGTGCCCGACGCTCTCTGCATGTCCATGTTCAAGTTCAGAAAGTCCCTGGCGCTGGGGGGAAAGGGAGCTTCATTCATGACAAGGCTATTGCGCTCAGCCCAGATCAGGCCTGCCCTAGCTCCACCAGTCCGTGGGCACAGAATCCTTGGCCTTTCGACCTGGCCTCCCAGCTCTGGCCCCGATTATCCCAAAGCTCACTCCGAAGCTGCCACTGCCGCCCTGTGGGACACCCCCGACCCCATATTACGATACAGATATTTTCCTCTGCAAACCAACCTTGTATTTGGCTTATTTAGTGCAGTGTTTCTGTGAGATGCTTTCTTAAAACACAATAAATATAAAACAGCAACAGAAAAGTCGTCTCAAAATAACTCTTTATCATGACTTTTAGACTATGTTCTAGAACAACTTGGATTGTCAAGGAAAATCCCAGGAGCTTATTTTTTAAAAACAGTCTTAAGTTCTTATAGTTGAAAAGAAGATTGTGGAAAAAGAAAGTGTTCTTTGTAAATTCCAATAGAATGAACATGTGACACTTTGCCAGATATGCTACAAAGTGCAACAGTATTGATGATAGATGTTCTACCCATCCCTGGGCATGTTTCACAGTGCTTTAGAAAGTCACTTTTTAAGTGCGAGTTTATATACACACACACACATGCATGCACACACACACACATATATCTGTAGGAAGATTTATAGGATGCCTTAAAAGTTTTGAACATGTTTATACCTCTTTACCCAAAAATTCGAGTTCAAAGGCACTGTCCTACAACAAATATTTATTGAGTGTCTACCATGTGTCAAAAATTTTCTGGGCATTTGAGACATATCAAAGAAGAATGACATTTGCCACTGTCCTCTCTGAGCTTACATTCCAGCAGGCAGATGTAGATACTGGGACTACAGGCATGTGCCATGACGCCTGGCTAATTTTTTTTGTTTTTAGTAGAGACGGGGTCTCACTCTTGCTCAGACTGGTCTTCAACTCCTGAGCTCAAGCAGTCCTCCAACTGTGACCTCCCAGAGGGCTAGAGGATAAATTTCTGAAAGTTAAATTACTAAGCCAAATACTACACACAAGTTTAAGCTTGCTTTGTAGAATGTTTGAACCAGTTTATACTCTCCCAGCATTTCACTTCCTACTCTTGCCCAACTCCATCATCAAAACATGGTATCAACTAAATTGTCATGATACATTTTATGGTATCAGATGAAAAGCAAAGAATAATATATTGGGTGTGACACATTAGATTATACCCACACTGAGCGGATGTTAACACATCAGCCTTTTAACAGTTTTTACATTTTTAATATGATACTATGGATGGGTTTTGCTTCTTTCTTTCTCTATATTTTTCTGTGTTTCCTAGGTTTTCTACACTTAGCATAAATTTCCCTTTTCTACTAGCTTTTGATTTTACTGACAGTGACATAAATTAATTTTAATTAAGCAAACGATATTGAGAAGCTTTGCCAAAGCTTATCACAGTTTCCCAAATCAGCATGTGTGGTCTCTTCCTTTCCTTGTTAAACTTCTGAGATGGTCAAGGTGTCACAGCCCTTTCTGTCCTCTCCTGGCCAGAGTGCTTGTCAGAATAAGGCCCATTTCCCTTCTGATACGTAGTTTGGTCCCTAAGATTTGGAAATGAGTTTTCCTAAAGGTTTAGGCTTCATTCCGTTTAATGTGTTGTTTGAGGTGAGAGGGTCTTGCAGGGTGGTCCACTCCCAAATCTGCCCAAAGAAACGGCTCATTCCTTTACCCAAAAACATTCTTTCCAGGGATCAACTCCATTAAAAATGACCAAGTCAACTATTTATTTTTCCATGCAGTAAATATTTATTGACAGGTTGTCCTAAGCGTTGGGGATACGGAAGAGTATAGAACAGAAAATCCCTGTTCTCAACCAGCTTCTCTAGCAGGGAGGGCCTAACAATTAACAAGATAAATAAGCGCCTGATTGAACAATTAGACAATGACACTTGCTATAGAGAAAAAATACAGCAGGAAAGGGAGCTACGAAACTGAAGAGGATAAGGGGAGGCTGGAATTTGGATGCAGTGACCGGGCAAGGCAGCCGCGCTGACAAGCTACGATGGTTTCATAGGATCCAGGAGTACTTACTGCCACGACCTTGACCTTGAGACATTCTGACATCGAGAGGATGAGCAAGGTATTGGACTCTTGTTCCAGCTAATATCACCAGGGAAGTCCTTCTCAAATCTGCCTCTCTTCTTTTGGGAAACTGGGACCTGAATCGATGGACGGGTAACCTACAGACTGGAGGAGACAGCTGCAGCGTGGCTGCCGACCGGAGCAGACACCGAGGGGCGGGGAGAGAATTTTCCCAAAGCCAGGAGCACTGTCAGGGGTGTCTCTCGGTTGAGCCAAACTGATTTGACTCCCCTTTGCTTCTCCTCCTGCGTCTCTGCTTGGTAGTTCTCTGATTTAGCTCCAATAGCAGCTAAAACCCCTCCAAAACAAAAAATCAAGATGCCCCCATGTTTAGAAAACGTACAAGGTAAGAATGTTTTATTGAAAGGCACTTTTTGCTATTTTAGCCACCACTAACTACTGTGATTTTTTTAACAGTGGAAACAAATAATATTTTCAAGTGGCAGCACATTCATGCACAGAGAGTAAACATTAATACGAAGGGAGCCTTAGCGGTCAGAGTATTTCTTCCTGCTGGGTAACTTGCAGGCCCTACCGGCTGCCCAAGCCGGGCGGTGGGTGTATCGCTCCTTCCCGCCCTCGCTCGCACCCGGGGCTGCCCGCAGCCCGCTCTGAGCGCCTTCAAAGCAAGCGTGTCGGCTCCTCGCAAGAACCGCATCCGTGAGGCCAGCAGTGAGGACTGAGGACCAGCGGTGGCATGCCGGGAGGGATGCGGCGGTTTAACAGCAAAGACGGAATACACGCCGTTTTGATAATACAAAGGTGCTTTTTACCCAAGAGTCTCCAAAACCTTTCTAACGGCGACTCGTCATCAGTTCCCTTTTCCTAATGTAAGGACAGCACAGCAAGAGGCGTCCTAACTGGCCGCTAGGCCCAAGCTCGGGCTGACGTGCCTTGGGGTGACGGTCGTGTCCGGGCCTTGAGCACCGTGCCGGGAGTCCGCGTCGCTAAGGCCCGCGGAGACGGCCCGCCGGGCGCGGGGAAGGCGCGGCCGTCCGCTCTGGCCTCAGCTGCGGCGGGACGGCCTGGGGGGCCACCTGGGCCTTGGCGTCGCCCCCGGCCTTGGCGTCGCCCGGTGGAGGCCAAGGGGCTGGAGAAGTTGAGACCTGGAATGTTCAGTAATGGGAAGGCCGATGCAGAAGCGGTCTGCGGGCTGAGGGGAGCCGGCCGCACGCGCAGAGGGCGCCCCTTCCAGGAGGGCGGGCGCAGGGCACGGGCGCAGGGCACGGGCGCAGGACACGGGCGCAGGGCACGGGCGCAGGACGCGGGCGCAGGGCGCGGGCGCAGGGCACAGTCGCAGGGCGCGGGCGCAGGGCACAGTCGCAGGGCACGGGGCGCAGGGCATGGGTGCAGGACACGGTCTCGGGGCACGGGCGCAGGGCACGGGCGCAGAGCGCAGGGCACGGGGCCCCCGCCGGGCGCGGGAGGTGCGTCAAGGCTGCACTTATGTTCTTAGCTGGAATATTCAAAGAGAGTGTCTACAGTCACTGGAAACTGGATTGGAAACGGGGTCGCGGAGCGCAGTGGTCCTGCCTGTGTGGCGGGTGTAGACGGCCCGTGCGGAGCGCGCCCCCGCCTGTGCCCCGCCGGTAGGGGTGTGTGGAGGGAGCCCTGCCACACCCGATCAGATCGGACGCAGGGCGCTGTGGCGCGGGCACGAGCCGGCAGCCAGGGCACTCAAGGTCCGCGACACGGGTGACCCACTTAAAGCCGTTTCTCTTTCTTTGAGAGTCCTTGGCTTCCTGATTCCCGCGGGCAAGGAAACACCAGGTCCACACTGCTGAGAAACCGCCTTTGAAGGGCTCTAAACCGCCCGATGTTCCCACGTCTTGTAACAAAGCTTGTTGTTTCTCTTTGGTTTCACTCTCATTTGGGGCTGCAGTGGCACGGGGTAGGAGATTTCCAGACGTCCTAACCCTTTTTCTCCCCTCCTGCCCTGGTTTCCCCCCAGACCTTCTCTCCGTAGGGTGCACCTGCCAAGGTGAATCTTTTCCGTTTGGCCCAAACCTTGGTGGTTTAAGTGAATACATTTATTTGTATATTAACCCTGCCCTCCCCAGAAACCACTGCTTGGGAACAGGTTTATCTGGTGCAGCTTGTAACTGCCGGGTCACTGTGGGCTGTCCTGCCGGGGCGATGAGGGCAGAGGGTGACAAATTGGCCCTATTTGCATTTCCCGGGGAGACAGGTTCAGAAAGGAGAGCTTAGAAGTGCACCATTTCCCACTGTCCCGGATAGACTCTTAAAGCTTCTGTATTATGTTTATGTATCTATATATGTGCATGTGTATAGAAAAACTCACAAAAGAGTTTGAAGCTGAAGAATACTTGGCTGTTTCTAGCTTATTGTTACTTTCATATTTACCCAGTGTGCTGGGCAATCTTGCCCCGTCTCCACCTGCCCACACCCTACATATCCTTTAGTGATTGAACAAGAACCTCCATGAATTTTTATTGTTGCCTGTAGGAACAATAAAAGCATGCATGTGAATGCCTGTGTGCACGTGTGCATGTGTGTACGTGTGTGTGCATAAATTGGGACCTGTACACTTCGGCACTGTCACTGTCTCTTTTATATTAGTTCTGTGTGCATGGCACAGCTCCTCGATAAATTCTCAGTTCTGCACTTCTTGCGTCTGCGTAGCCCACAGTGTGTGTCTGCCTCATGCAGAGTAAATGTGCAGCAAACGGGAGATGAATGAGTTGAGACTGGAGGTGTGTAGGTAGGTGGCAGCCAGTGGACTGATTGTGTGTCTAACCTGAGCTTTGTTTTGACTAACCGTCTCGAATTAGTGGTTGCCCAACTTGGGCTGCACATTAATGTAACTTAAAAGCAACAGCATAAATCTCTGTCCAGGTACTATCCCTGACCTGGGCATTTGGGTTATCATTGGACTGACAAACAAATGGGTGATTCTGACATGCAGCCAGGAATGGGAACCTCAGCACTGGAGAAGTGGTTACAGTAGCATGGAGTCCCCTGGGCTTCTGTTAAAGGGTAGATTCTGATACAGTGGTTGTGAGATTGTTTACTAACAAACTGCCCAGCCCTGCTGGTTCTACTAGACCAGAAGGCCTATCTTCTGAAAATTCTGATTTAGTAGTTTGGCATAGAACGTGTGAATTCATGTTTTTAACAAGCACCCAGGTGTCCTTAAGCAAATCTTGGGAATGTGGGTTTTAGCAGTGTTTTGCAGCACTGGGTGTTCATTAAAAAACACTGGTCTATTTTGATAAGCTAGTTCCCCATCCCCACTGAAGCCCTGTCCCAGGTTCCAGGTGTAGGGTCAGGGCATCTACGCTTTAAAAATCCAGAGTTTGTGTAGGTGGCACCCAAGGCTGAGCACCCTGAATATGGCAGTGATGCTTCCTGCACCAGAGGGTGGACAGGAATGTCTTGGGGTGGAGCAGAAGTGTTAATGGAGTCTGTAGAGGGAGACTAGATTGGCACCTGAGAATAATTGGGCTTGTCACTGCAAATTGTGGGATTTGTACTAGTTAGGTTTGTTTCAGCACCTGTTCTTCATTAATATAATTTTGCATGCAACCACTCCACCATATCTTCTATTAAACTTCTTCTATTAAGAAGAAAAGGGAGATTCCACATCCCTTAGGTTTTTTGCATATGTCTTTTCTAATTCTGTTTTCCTTTGTCTGTACAAATGAGCATGTTGAAAGCCCCACAGGAACTGAAAAGGGTCGGACTTGTCTCAGTGACTTCTGCTAGGAAGAGTCTAGTTTTCTGTGATCGAGCAGATTTGTATGCAGCTCCTGGCCCAAGTGACCCCCAAGTTATAGGGCACTCATCTGCCAGTGCTAAGGCCTAATAATGGCTTGTTCTGAGATGTGACTGAATAAGAGGTGACTGATGTGACTGAAATGCACCCAGTTTAGCATTTCTTCCCAGCGATTCCAACTGGCCTTTGGTTTTGGTGGAAACAGCAATCAATCCATTTCATAGAAGCAACAACTGACTTCTCCAAAGACCTCAGTCTTAAGGCAGAAAGAGGAAGAGGAACAAAAATATGAGTCTCAAAAACATTTCTTCACTTCTCATTTCTAAAATCAGGAGTTTTCCTGCTGGGTTAAAATCATAAAATTATAAATTCATTGTCCTTTGATCAGTCATAATTTTAGAATTTCCCTAAATAAAAAATACAATTGTGAGTTTTTTACCTGGAGAGGGATCACTGACATTTGTTGAGATTTTCTAAGGTACTGACGGAAGCTCCGAAATGTTCTATCATGTAATCTTAGATCTATTTGAATTCTATTCATAATCTGATAGTCCAAACTTGATTTTGGCTCAGACCAGGACAAACTTGGCACCACTGAGAGGTACTGAACGGCAGAGTGGCCATAAGTAATACGTAATTTACATAGGCAATGCTTCATTGGAAGCTAGCTAACCATCCCTCTGGGAGGCAGATAGACTGTAACTGTGGTTTCTAAACCTGGCCGTTCATCAAAACCACATGGAGTACTGGCAAAACCAGATTCTTGCAACATATAGAGCTATTGAATCAGATTTTCAGGATGGAGTCAATAAATTAAAACTTTTTTTCAAATTACGTTGTACCCCTGACCACTCTGCACACTAGCATTAGGGAATGAATCCTGGACCATCCTTCTGACTCCAGGATTCTAGGATGCTCTGAATGTTTTTGTCCAGGTGTGGCAAGTGCTCTGTGCACTAGAAAATGTGACGAAACATAAAGCACTGTTTGCGCTGCAGTTTTAATGTGGTTGCCCCCAAAATTTGTATGCTGGAACCCAAGAACTGGCGTGATCATATTGGGAGCAGGGCTTTAGGTGACTAAGCCATGAGGGCAGAGAACCCTATAAAACGCTCACAGGGACCATCTCGGCCCTTACAGCCTTTCCGCCTCTTCCGGCGTGTGAGGACGTAGCGTTCAACATTTTGCCTCCTCTGCGCCTTCCGCCACCCGCAGACACAGCAGCAAGGCCCTCGCTCGATGCCAAGTGCTGGTGCCTTGACTTGGACTCCCCAGCGTCCAGAACCTCGGGACATAAATTTCTGTGCTTTATTAATTACCCAGTCTCAGGTATTTTTATAGCAGTGGGAACAGACTGTGACAGCTGGTGGTCGCCAAGCACCCCATGTCTTTGCGGGGCTGAGTTGACAACCCAGGAGGAGGAATGGAGGTGAGCACCAGAGAAGGGGGTTCCAGCAAGGGCCAGTCTGGTGCCCACTGGGGTTTAGGGTCCCGTGGACATGGAGACAGGAAGGCAGGCAAGGCTTGAAGGGCTCAGCAGGCGTAAGGGCGCAGAGGGAGGTGACGACTCAGAACTGGGGCAAGGGCAAAGAACAAGCGTCAGGAGAGGTCGGACAGAAGTCAGGCAGGTGGAAAACGAACCGCCGACACCCATCTCGGCCTGCAGAGTGAGCCGAAAGGCCCAAAGCCCGGGGAGGCAGGGCCCGGGGGCCCTAGGACAGCCACGGAAGCTCGAGGTGCAGGACAAACAAGCAAGAGAACTGCTCGAGGTCCAGGAAGGAGGCATTTGACCATCGAGGCTGGGCCTCTCCAGGGACAGCCTCCCTAGTGCCACTGGCCAGGGCAGGGAAGGGTCTGCTCAGAGAGGGTCCCCATGGCCGGCTGTTTCCCAAAAAGCAGGATGCTGCCGACCAGAGTTCTGCTGCCTCTTCAGGCCTTTGGGGTGTGAACCCACACCCCGAACGATCTGCGAAGAATCTAGGCTCTCCGACAGAATGTGCCGTGGCCTGGGACTCATGCCCCGGGCAGCTGTTTGCCCCCGAGCAAACCGCTTCACCTCTCAAATTCCAATGTCTCCATCTCTAAGATGAAAGTGTGGAAGGACGGAGGACTCTGAGGTCTCCACGATCTAGACAGGTCAGCGAGGAAGCTTCAGGCCACATTTCCCAGCCAGACGCGGGCTCCGCCAGCGTGCTCTCCAGGCGCAGGTGGCCTCGGGTCGCGGCACGGGCCAGGCCGAGCGCAGGCGGTGGGTCCGACACGCCCGACAGTCAGGCGGCCTGTTCATGGGGTGCCGGACTATTGACGTCTTGTAGTCACATATTGCATGCTACCACGCACACGGCAATAGCACACAGATTGCCAGCCCTGACGCTGCCATGGCAACAGCTGGACCTGTACTTCCTCGGTAAACAGGCTACGTGGGAAGAGCGTGTCTCCCAATTCCAGCTTGTCAACTTACAGCCTTTAGCTTTCTAAGGCTCCACTTCTTATTAGGTTGAACCGTATGGCGTGGCCGACATCCTATTCTTTTTTTTAAATTTTTATTTCAGTATATTATGGGGGTACAAACTTTAAGGTTGCCGTATAATGCCCTTGCCCCCCCCACAAGTCTGAACTTCAAGTGTGACCATCCCCCAGACGGTGCACATCTCACTCACTATGTATGTATATACCCGCCCCCTCCTGCCCCCTTCCACCTGCCAATACCCTATTAATTTAGTTCCTATGTGTCCACTTAGGTGCTGAACATCCTATTCTTGATCTACAAGGACAGCAACTTCATATGGCTCACCTTAATATGAAGAAGATGGGTTGATCTGATTAGTGATTTTAATGCAGAACTCTAGAGAAGTTTCATTCGTGCTTTGAATTTTAGTAAATATTTATTGACTATCTATACGCCGGCCCTGTGCTAGGTTATACAGGCACAACGGTGAACAAAGCAGTTTCAGGAGTGTTCAGGTGAGGGGAAACTTACCCTTTTCCCTGAAAGTTTGCTGAAAGATCAACTCACAATTAAGGCAGGTTAATAAGAGAAAAGTTTATTTACCACGCACATGGGCAGAATCACAGGGTGATTACCCAATATTCCAATGAAGTTCAGATATTTTTATACATGCCTTTTAGGGTCAAGGAATGAGGAGTACAGGTAATTCTGTTCAGGGGCAATAAATGGCTGTTAGGGAGGAAATGGATGGGGGAAACAGATCGACTTGTAAATTAACCTAAGAGGCAGGTATTGCATTTTAAACGATTGGGGCCACTGTCTGGCTGTATTTGGCAATATATTGAGATAATAGGAAGAGGAAGGGAAGTCAAGTCCTCTTTGATCTTTTAATGGTGTCAATCCTGGTTGTGTAGATAGAGGAAAAGCCCCTTCTGGTGCTTTTTTGATCTTAAACGGCTTTTAATTCAAAATATTCTTTATACTGAGGAGTCATATTTTGGGGTACAATTTCCTGAGCTCATTCAGGAGCTAACCTCACAGAGCTTATCATCTATTGGCGTACAGCTTCGAAGATTTTTCGGCAAGATAAATTTGAGTCTGATCATTTAAATGCTTCTAAAACAACACATAAGTTGCACCTCGGCAGGTGAGGGGAAGCCTACCATCTGGGAAAAGATTATTACGTTTTATTCAATCTCTAATGAGAAGATAGTTAATATCCTTATCTGAAAATAGTTAAGAAGGGAATCTGAGAATGGGTGAAGAACACATTTAAGGAATCTGTTCAAAGTCTAAGATAATCTTAATTCAGCTGTTTAAGAGAATGAAGGTTGGAGATATTTCATTTTACTTATGGTCAATTGGACAAATATGAGAAATAATTATTACATTGCAAAATGTGACATATGCAACAGGAGGTGTTTTGAAGTTTACTGAAGTTTATATGGCTTTTGAAACATAACAAATTTAAGCAAAAAATGTAGTTTACATATTGACAAATCCAGCACAATGCCAGAAAAAAAATCAGTGTCAGGTTTCAGTCTGAAATGTTGGTTCTTGGTGCACTTATTGCTGAAGAATGACGAGATGCGCCAAAGTAAGACGAGCATGAAAATGAGGTTTATTGAGGAGAGAAATATGGGATTATAGAGCAAGAGCAAGGTGTAGGTTTACAGAGCAGTGTGCATACGCCACAGAGGACGACTGGACCTGTTGTCGCAGCAAAGGGAGAGCAAAAGGAAGGGCCACAGAAGGGACCTGGTCGGTCTGCGCCTTGTTTCATGGTGCCAGGGCTGGGGCTCCCTAGTGGCTCGGGTGTCACTGTGGAGCCACTTTGATTGGATGGTGGGCATTGCATCGCTATGCATGCGGGTCGTTCTAGGCCAGGCTCCAGACTCTGCGGTACCTGTGCTGCTTGGCCGAGCATTGTTCTCTGCATTCTTTGCAGCTGGCACCGCTAAGTTGATGGGCAGATTCGAAGGGTGTCCCTCCTCCCCAGGTGTGGCAGTCGCTCGGGAGATTAGGGTGAGGCAGGACCAAGATGGGGGCCACAGCACCCACATTCCTCCCTAGGAGACCCAGAATCCCTCGTTATCTACCTAACAACAGGGGTACTGGCTTTCATAAAATTTAATCAAATGAGCTTAACTAGTTATTTGTTGACATCACCTTTTAAAACTCTGTTGGTTAATGGCATAGAAATGACCAGTATTATCGAGGCATGGTCTTTACACTTCAGACCCTTCAGAGTGGTATGTAATGATATGAAGAGTGGGTGAGTTCCAGATTTTATAGGTTGAATCATATGAAATTGAAGGTCTTCAATCGGTTTTAACCTATAAAATCAACCATTTTGTTCGGGTCAGTCTAATAATATGGAAATTCTTTGGTTGCTTATAGAAAGGTGATGGAATAAATTCTACCTGAAAGTATCTTTGGCCAATAAGAAAATCTCACTCATGAGCTCTTAAAATATATCAATTATATCAGATGTTATAAATCTGATATTTATAATAATATCAGATGTTATAAATATCTCACTAATATTTTTTAATAAGCTGATTAAGCTCAATTAGCACTGATCAGTTACAGTGTGCTAATAACTTCAGGGCTGAACATGATATTGAAATTTAAATTTTGGACTCAACATGCAAAAGAGAATAAATTCCATTCTTCTGAAATTGACTGAATGCGGGTAGAGACAGGCACCGAGCTACGTATTCTGTCGTTGTTTATCAGATCACTGAAAAATCTCATGTTATAATATACATTTGAATAATTTTTCTGCCACGAAATGAACATATAATAAAATAGTTGAAAGATCTATCCATGGATAGGGTCCAAACTAAATGCTACCTGTAGCGGAAGCAGCTGGCAGCTGAAAGTAAGAGAAATCCAATGAAAAGTGTCTTTAATATAACGATGTCTCTCTGCTTGCGTGACCCCAAGTCTGGACGCCTCAACGCTGTATGTATCAAGGACTCGGACACCCTCACTCTTCCTGCATCCTGCATGTGTCATCGGGTTCCTAGGCATGGCAGCCCACGGCTGCAAGCTGGCTCCCTGGTTCAGGGGCTACAGGCTCCCGCAAGAGCGACTTGCTGAAGTGCGTCCTCACGTGCTCTTCAGCAGGTGTCTCCTCACTGTTTGGAAATAGTTCCCTTTCAAGGGGATTGAGAACACCTTGATTCACTGACAGCAGTCAAGTTCGCCCTGGGTGATGGGGAAGTTCTCAGCCTCCCCTGAAGGACCTGCCCATTCTAAAGAGGGTGAGCAAAACAGAGGTTCCCTTAGCAAGAAGGCAATGGGGACTGCATGCTGGGGAGGGAGCCGAGAGCACAGGTCTCAATGGCAAAGTCAGTAATGAATAAAAGTGGATCACTAAAAATGGTACCAGTGGGTTAAAATCCGCCCTGCCTTAGATCTTCCACAATTCAGCACCTCTGAGATCTCTGATGTCAGCTGGAGTCCCGGTCACCGGTGCGCTCACTCTATGGAGCAAACACACCCTCCGCATACACTCGTAGCTGTAAGCTGATTTTAGGGTGAAGCAAATCTAATTTTCCCGTTGATTTATTTTATTAAACTCTTTTCCCACTTTTTCCTGTAGTCTGAATTTAAAACAGTTTATGAGAACATGATTAAACTACTGATCAGGTCCATCCGATACTGGGCAACGTGACACTCCATCCTCTGGAAAGGCTTTGTAACTGAGCGCACTGCTCCCGCCCCCCCCGCCGTCCTTCTGCTCCTCACTTCTGTTCAGACTCCACAGATCCACACAGTGCCTGAGTCCTCACTTGCGTTCCTGACCCCGAACTCCATTCTCCTCTTTCGTCTGAGTGGGGAGAACGTCTGAGAGCTCTCATCACAGCCACATTAACCTTCGCACTATGCCCCTAACGCACTCAGACGCCTATGCACGCTTAAATATTCCTTTGTTTGCAGAACTGAGGTTTTATAAAATGAATCTTGTGCTCTTATCACCTTGGAAAGTTAGGAATCTGCAAGCCAAGGTAAACACAGATTGCTTGCTCTATAAAGCCATATATGTAGCTACCACAGAGTGGAGCTCGAAATGTTGAAAAATAAAACCCAGTGAACAGACAGCAAGTTGCTTTTGCCCCCACCTGCCAGAGTCAGCAGAGAGAACGTCTAGTAGTCAGGCTTGGGAAATACCCAACTAAACAGCTTCTACATAATCAATAAGGAGAAGATTAGCCCAAAATGTGAGGTCTTCCCTCCCAAACTCAGGAAGATTCTAAAATCTCTTTTCATTATGTGGTACAAGGAAGCTGCATTTTTTTAAAGAAGGTAGACTGTATTTGCTTTGGAATAAAAGGAATCTGCAGAATTTCAGCACTTTAGAAGCAAATACAACGATTATTGGCCAAATCAATGGATACTGAGATAAATAACATGCTTACTAAATTCTGATCATGGGGAATCAAGAATTCTATGCAATTAACATCACCTCTGTGATTAAAGGAAAGGACATTAGGTGGGGAATTCATCAGGAGAGAAGATAGACCAGTGTGGGATGGGCACAAAAGGCAGACACGTGGATGAAGGAAAGAATGCCATGTTGATGGAGGAAAATCACGTGGTCCAAGCCTTCCCTGCGCACTCTGCAAAGGTTCATAGTTAACACGTGTGCTGCTACACCTTTCTGTTATCTGCGGTTACTTGGTAAATGGTACATAGTTCATTCTATACATGGTTCAGTTCTTCTAAGCTATTAATAATTATTGTATTTTCTTTACGAAATCTTAAGTTAAAAAAAAACGAAACAAAACAACACCTTCAGGGTAGCTGAGATGGATTGACCCAAGTGAATTTTGCAATGAAGAACCTGGACCCTCAAGGGGGCCCCAAGCTACTTGGCATCAGAGGGTGTTTAGCTGGGTACGGGGCCTGGCTTCGTTTGTTTCCGCCTCAAGGTTATGCGTGTGAATTTCTAAGCTGACCACGCTGTGCAGGGCCCACAGGGGGACGAAGCTCCCTGTTAAAGATCCTTTTAAAGAAATTGCTTCTATATCAGTCAAAATTTTTTAAGAAGTTAAGAAAACTATTATACCCCAATTTCTTTTTCCTTGGGGCACTATGTTTTAACTCACTGCCTTAGTTTTCTTGCCAGGTAGATATAAAGCTTTTTAGAACGTTATTCATGGCTACCTGACAGCCTTTTAGTGCTTCCTGTATTGCCTTGTCCACCTGCTACAGTGACACACCTTCCGATGCCTTCTCTGTCTTTCCAGCAGAGATGGACCTGTGACCTTTTGATGCCACTCCTTTAGCCACTTCCCCACTCCAGGTCCCAGGAAGCCCACGCTGTCCGCTCACTGATAGAATGCTTCTTCTCAAGCTCAGCACTCTTGTTTCCATTCAAACAAAAGTAGGATGAACTCCACCATTTTTAGGAAAAGAGATACGTAAAGCGGAGATTGTTAGAGTTAAAGAGACAAGTGGGAGATGAGGGGATATAACATTTTCTTTTTCATACGAGCAAAAGGTGTTCTTTTATATGAAGGATCAACACAAATTAGCAGGGGTAAGATAAACAACCCAAATAACAAATGGGCAAAGGATGTCGTATATTTTTAATCCGCTGTCTTTAACCAAAAGTTTAGATCTTAAGATTTTGAAAAGCTGGTTGGCGGAGGCTGACAGCAAGTTTCCACTGAGGGGTATTTTGTTTGTTCCTTTGCCTGTTTAGCGGGAGTAGACGTTCTAGAGCCTTCCGTCTGCCAACACTGCCTGGTGTGTTATGGTGGGAGAGAGGGGAAAAAAGCCTCTCTTCCCCTTCTGAGTTAAGCATTTTTATAGCAATTCCATGGAACATGTCTTTTGAGTTTTATGTAGAGCTCTTGATATTTATGGAGGGTTTCAGAGAAATTGCTGGAAGACAGAGGCTGAGAGGAGACCCAGGTGAACAAGATCATGACTCTGGTTGATTCCTTCTGGTTCCTTTTTCCCTTAGGATTCTCCAAGCCTTGTTTTCCTAGTTTCCCAGACATGGCTGGTCATGTTTGAATCCCAAGAGTGGACACAATTTAGGCTGAGGCTGAGATTCCCACTGCATTTATTTATTTAAAAGGAGACTTTCAGATTATTTAACCAGCTCTTTCATTTTACAGGGAAGTAATCTGACATTCAGAAAGTTTCAATGACTTAATTAAGGTCACAAGGCTAAGTAAATAGTAGGATCTCATGACTGGAGCTGTAATCAAGGAATAATAACACGAATTTCTTAAGAAAATAATATTAAGGAAACAAGGAAGGTTATCTCAACTGTGTAAGATAGGATAGGCAGGAGGAAATTTGCTTAGCTGAGTCTAACTCTGTGAAGGTAATGGCATGAAGTGTGACCTTACGTCCTATCCAGTTCTCCACAACTAGCAGTGAAATCTTAAGACAAAATAATTCATTTGCTAGAGCCTGAAAATTTCAGTCCACAGTAATACTGGAGGAATGGAATCCAGTCGCCTTTGAGGTTTTCCCATCTCATTCTTTCTGGTCATCCATCAGTCGTTAAATGTTCTCTATTTACTTCTCTTCTTCCAGCGATAAATCGAGTTTTCACTGTGTAATCCACCTCTGCTTACCATCAGCCCAGGCTGTCTGGGGCAGAGGTGGGCCAAGAGGTGGGCACTGGGTCACCTGGCACTTCCACTAGCAAAGGTGGGGCCAACCAATGGGGAGATAGAAGCTCCAGCTAATGATTTTATTTGCGCTCTGAAGGAAGCCAAACTGGAACCCAGATTACTTCTGAGTTATAAAGTGACATGAATTAAGACATTTAACTCCCCTTTTCTGTCTTAGCTTCAGTGGAGCAGAATGGTTTCTGTCACTTGCAAACAAAGCAAGTTCTAATTGTTAAACTATTGGTGCAAACATACATGCATGGACACTCATCTGTTGAGGACAAATATTACTTCTAAGGGGCAATGCAGGCTGTTTGCAAACGAAGAAAGAGAATATTTTCCTAAATGAATGATGTTCCCGAGTTCTCTGCCTGCAATGGGAATAGCTTTTACTTCATGAGACAAAATGCCAACCCCCTACTTTGTTCATCTTCCAGCTTCTGAATCCAGCCCTAGCACCTGCAAGTGTGTAGGTGATGTGGCCTCTCCATGCCGTTTTCAAGCATAGTCACCTGCTCCACCTGTGGCCACCTCATGGGATTTCCCAGATCTGACCCACAGTTTTGAAACGATCACCTTTCTTTAGAATGTCTGGTCATAGCCTAAACCTGGTATTCACACTACTTCTTTTAAGCGCAAAACTAGCAGTAGCAGAAAATGCTTATATGCTCAGGGACAGGCAAGCTCCCCACTGTTCATTCTTGGGGTAGGAAGCAGTGACCTTCTTTTTTAAATCTAGAATTTTTAAAACTTCAAACCCTATTATATCTATCTCAGATTTTAAAAACAACTAACCAGCCAGAGGCACTGAGGAAGTTCACACCACCCTTTGTGAGAAGTTCTAGAGTCCAAATAAGCAAATCGGTCTCTTAATTTTACAGACCCATTAGCCTAACTGTATACTCAGGAGACACTGAAAGATTGATCAAAATCGAGTAAAAGGTTTTGTTTGTTTTTTAAAGCTCTATCACATGTTAGGTAACAGACACATGGAGAAGCCCTTTAAGACCTAGATTCCAAAACCTGCACTGTCCTACGCACCGAGAGCTCCTGGTGTCTGGATTAAGGTGTGCGATTCTTGCTCGGTGGTCGTGGCAACCAGACACGGCACAAAAACAAGTCCCCTGGCGGTGGGTCGGCAGGACCTCTGGAGTGATAGGCAGCACGTGATACAGTGGGCTCCTTTAGGAACTTAATTTCCTTCCATTTATTCACACTTTTATTTTCTAAAAATACTTTCATCCAAGCGTAACTTAGAAACATGACCATAAATTCTTATGCGACTTTCATGGTGCTCAGTTAGCAGACGTTAACTGGTGATTCTTCTCCTCCAGGTAAAACTGAGGCAAAGGGCTTGTATTTCCTCCTGGCTGTGAAGGTCCAAAGGTCTTGATCATGGAGCAGGATTAATGCCCAAGACGATGGCTTTCCAAAGTGCTCCCAGACCAGCAACGCCAGCGTCGCAGGAAACTTGTGGAAATGCAGGTTCCTGGGCCCCACTTGGACTTGTGGAGTGGCAGTCTGTGTGTGGACAGGATTCCAGCGGATTCAGATGCAGAGGAAGTTGAGAGCCACTGTCCTTGGAGCTTGAAGTCTGGAAAGAAATGGGCCATTAGCACCTGGTTTTAAAGCAGATTCTTTCTGAGAGAATGTTCTAGAACTGTTGCTGGGGAGTACAGGTAAATCAGTGGAAGCCGCACCTGCAGGTTCATCCCACGACATCACTGATTCAGACATCACTGATCCAAGGTGAAGTTAGGGTGTCCAGGTATCCTGGGGACAGGAATGTAAGTGGTGTTCACGGTCAGAGCTTCTAGAGTTCAAGTGAATCAATGCTCTTCTGAACATTTCCTGGAAGAAAAGAAAAATCCAATGATCTATAAGGTTCAAGACAGTCTAGTCATTTTCTTCCCTCATCACTCGTTACTGGGCACGGCTGTGTGTTAATATCTGCAGCTTCACGAAATTGTGCCATGGAAGTTGCTTCCCAAGCACGGCGGCTGCAGCGGGGCAGAGATGCCGGACTCCCAGCAGCACCTGGGAGGCAGGAGGGTCTCGATGTTTGGAAAGCACAGCACCGGGCCTCTCCCTCCTCGCTGGCGGCGCTCCTAGGGGCCAGCCGTGGTTGGGTGTGTGCTGTTTTTATGCCTTGGAGGTAGGAGGAGAGGAGATAGTAGCAAACAGTGTCTCCAACTTGTGTTTCTTAAATTGTGGGCTGGGGTTCACCTAAACCCTGTGGGTACTTGTTGAAATGCAGATTCCTAGGCCCCCTTTGCTTTAAAAATGCAGAGTTGGAATCTCCAGGGCTCTGTTATGGGGCTTCCTTTTAGTGAGCCCCTCACATTCCTCTCAGACATGGTTGCGTTTGATAACACTGATCTACACCATCCGACTTTATTTCTCTTTTAGATTTTGATTAGAGTATATTATACTATCTACTTTTACCAGTTGAAATTTGGTCCTATGGAAAGACTTGGAAAGGAGACAAAGCTGGCTTCACGTCTCAGATCCAGCAGTGATCAACAGTTAGGACTTCTGGCAAATCGCTGAACTTCCTCGAACCTCAGTGTTCTCACCTGTAAAATGCGGTAACTGCAATGCCCAGACTGCAGCAGCACTGGGAGGAATAAACAAGAAACCGTAAGCAAGGTGTGAAACACACGCACATATCTAACACAGAGATGTTACCTAACTATAGTTTCTAAGGGGTTCATCTGTTTTCTAGCCCTAAAAGATGAATTAAAAAAAAAGCACTTTGCAAAATACCTTTTTCCAAATGTAGAAAGGAAGGAAGGAAGGAGGGGGAAGGAAAGTAGGTTTTACGATATCTGATCTAATAATCACAACGTCCCCGTGAGGCAAGAGTTTTTATCATCTGGAATTTACAGAGGAGGATGCTGAGAGCTGGAGAAAGAAGAGAACCCAGCTCCTCTACCTTCACAGCTCCAGCCTCTCTCAACTCCCGGGGTGCCCCTGTCTTGGGTTACACCCTGCCGCCACACAGCTCCGTAGCCACGAGAAGCTCCTGGCGGTGAGGAGCTTGCCATACGCGTGAGGGACGCGCCTGTGCGGTTTCGGCAGTGACCCTGAGTGGAAGGGCCACCTGTCAGTTCCCTGTGCCTGGCCTCTCCGGAGCCAGGGTGCTGTGTTGGAAGGACAACTCAGTGCCTCGCCCCTGCCAAATAAACCGTGTTCTAATTACTCTGTGATGAGTGTGTTGTCTGAAAAAAGAGACTTAAAAATCCTGTCTGCCTTTGTGGGACTGAAGTCCTGATTCAGCTCTGAATGGCCTTAGTAGTTCTGGAGGAGTTCTGGTGACTTACTTTGTTTTGAATGTCAAACTCGATTTCAGTCACAGATATGGCACAAGAACAAGCTTATTAAAACCCGACTCTGTGTGTTGTGAGAGCTGGAATTGGTATTATAAGGCCCAGGAGAGCTGAAGACCAAATGCAATACCCGGGTCATTGATTACGTCACATGAATCCTGAACAGTGACACTGAATCCTGAGAAACAGTTCTAGGACAGATCTCAATCCTTGTTTGGAATGTCATAATTCCATTTAGGGCAAAATACACCAACCACTTCCCATGCAAACTTTGGCCAGGACATCGTTCACAGGAACGGGCATACTCATCGAGAACCAGGATTCCTGATCTTTTCTGACTTGTCAGAGAAGCCATGGAAAATAAACAATCCCCGGATAATCTAATATTGCAACAAAATTAGCTGTATCTTTTCCTTTCCTTCGACGTCAAAGCACAGAAGACAAGCGTCTCTTTTCCCTATGGAAAAGTCAAATAATTTTGAAAACTCCCAAAGATATCAGTTTCTTCTTACACAAGGGCTCTTCACAAATTTGGCTTGTCTTTTCAAAGGACACATACAGAGTGATACTATTTCATACGTAGGTGTGGCCCCCATTATGTCAGGGTGTGTGCATAATCACCCCAAAGGTAACAATTTCCATGGAATAAATGCACTAATAGCAGTGGAAGACGACGCCCTGGTAATGTAATTTTTATTGGCACCTTCCTTCATTGACTATCTTGATAGAAAAATATCTGCCTAACCTCAGCACAGCTCCTGGTGAAACTCCTGCTTGTAGGATTTTGCTCTTTGGTCTTATCTGTGATCCCGGGACACCCGCTCCCCCCCACCAGCCAGTCTAGCCACACGAGCCCAGTGTGGGAAAACAGCTTGTGCAGGGTTTCCTTCCGGGTACCTGCCAGGGCTCTGGTGATCGGGGAGGTGCCTGCTCCCGTTGCCCACTCATTCTGGGACATCCTTGACCAATTACGACTGCAGTCAAGTGCCCTACCACTGAGCTATCTCCACGTGATAAATCATTTCTAGGCAGGCGAGGAGTTCCTCAGTCATGTACTGGGCTTTTCAGAGTCCCTAAAACCTGCCTAGATTATAGCAAATGCAATGCAGTGAAGAGGCCGCTGAGAATTATTGAGCGTGAGGTGAAGAACGAACTCTTGCCATGTTAACATCCATCATGAAAGCCAAAGAGATGATTTATGTTTTCCAGAAAAGGCTTTTTGGAAAGATGTGATGTTCAGCAGTCCCGGGCTCCAACTGACATTTGTGTTACATTATAAAATATCATCTCAGAGAAACATCAGTTCATGACTTAAAGGAGAAACAGTGTTTGGGTATGTAAAAGGGGTGTGTATGTGTGTGTGTGTGTGTGTGAGTGCATAAAGTTGAAATAATAGCAAAATCCTTTCTGGATGTCAGAAGCCAATTGTTCAGAACATGCCCTACGCTCAGGCTTGGTTTGAAAGGGGAATTGTGCTGGATGTTCTTAGGGCTCATGTTAATGTCCTTTCCCCAGACTTGCATTTACTGCTCGTGGAATCTTAACTGGATGCCACACCAATCAATCCCCCTCTCTCTACCATACTTTTTCCTCATATAGATCTGAGCCTGTAATTATCTCATTTGTCCTTTTGCTTCCTGCTGTGCAGTGCAAGCGAGCCCTGTGAAAAAGGAACTGCAGACACGGTCTTGTCCGCAGTGCTGTCCCAACTCCAGCAGAGCACCTGCTGCACACGTTCATAGAGGGCCAATAAATACTTGTTGAATTAACAGGAACCCAGAGCAGACGCACGAGCGCCTTTCTAACGGTGTGTCCTGAAAGGAGCGCCGACAAGGGAGACATCAGCTAAACTGGTTTCCAAGGCGAATACAGGTTGGCTTGCCAAAAAGGGTGAAACTTAGTATGACACATTTATCTAAGTATGATTATTTGGGATATAGGGATAGACATGGGAGTGAAATCCTACTGTCTCTTTTGGGGAGCTATCCAGCCACTGTTAATATAACAAGAGCATAGACACGGCTGGACACTTTCCGGACAGGCCTCATGTAGTGTTACAGAGAGACCAGGGGACTGTGTCTACGTCCCTCGGTGCTGGAACTCACACTGAATAGGGCCTGGTGCCGTGGAGCCCCCAGTCAGAATGCGGGCAGTGTGGAATGACAGGTTCACAAAGTGTCCCATCCAAATAAGACAGGGAGTCTGCGTTAATGACAGGGTCTGGGGCACAAGGAAACCATGCTGTGCCTCTTAGGGTCTCTCTTTCCTAGAATTGAGGTTAGCCAAGGACAAGGAGGCACAAGTAGCTTGTCCTGAGGAGATCCCCTCCACCCTGGAAATGAGGAAAGACCGTTCCTTATTAAGCATTAATATTAATATTAAGTATGTACCAGGCATTTTTTGCCATTGTCATAACTCGTCTTCATGAATATGCTAAATGTCAGGTGTTGTCTCTGCTTGTCGGAGAGGGAACCGAGGGTCAATGCCATCTGCCCAGGGCCCACCCAGTTACGTGAAGGTTCTCTGACCTTGGGGACATAGGCACAAAGAGCGACCCTCTTTCCTGGGTGTTAGGTGGCACTGGCTGGGGGACCCACACTCTTGGATTACAAGGGAAAGAGTATATCCACGGAATGGTTGGGGCATTTGTTTTATTTTCTTTGTTCTTGAATGTTTGCAGTTCTACAAGGTAGCCTGTGTTTTAACTCCCGTTCTACCTCTAACTAGCCCAACCCAAAAAAGCAAGTTTGAAATGGAGCATGTAGAGAGTGTACAGACAGTGAGGACATTGAAATTGAGACTATTTCCTGATCTGATCTGTGAAACGGACAGTTGTTCCCTGGTCCCGGGGCTCTCACGGGGCTCAAATTCGAACAGTGGGAACCAAGCGCCTTGCAAAGCACTGCGTCTTACCAATGGAAGAGCAATTTTCCATCCATCTTACTAATTTTCTAAGTTAATTGGAGAAAAATATAATTTAATTTCTATCCCTTATTCCTACAAGAGATCAAAGGCTGACTTCTATAGTTTTAAATTAGAAAAAAAAAAAGCCACGTACTGTCTAGTGCCTTTTTATTTGCACTTTCTGATTTTCTAACAAGTACATGCCAGCAATTTCTTCACATTAGATCTGGGTTTGTTCCCCCTCTGGTAGCCTCTTGCAGCTAATTATATTTAAGGGGGAAAGTTAGATGTTCAGAAATGCTCATTGGCCTGGACTTATTAATAGGCTTTTCTTATTTTCCTGCAGCCTACAGAGGGTTATAAGTGTGTCATTTCCCCGTCTCTCTTTTAAAAATCTTTTGACAAAGACCAAGCCCCAACTACACATGGCAGGCCATCAAGAGCCGGCACCATGTGGCTAATGGTGGGCTTTGTTTTCAGATTCGCTTAATACTTTAAGCACTTAACTGGAGCCCACGTTCATCTTGAGCTCTAGCCTGTGGTTTCCAGGCAAAAGCAGCCCACCTGACTTTTAGTGCCCCTGTCTGTGAGCTGATAAGGCCGTCTGGAGTCTCTAAACTCCTCTAAGTGCTAAATGTCAAGTTGGAATTGCGCACGTCCTGCTAAACAATGTGTGCTGTTTGAAAATGACTACTTAATATGAAGAGGTTTCCAAGCGCACTAATGCGAGGGGTATTTAAACAGGGTAATGGGGTATCTTTAAAATGCCTTTTTAGTTGGCAACTTAATAATCTCGCTCTTGTGCAAATATTATTTACACTGCAGTACATCTGATACTCTCTGAAAGTTAAACAAGCCATTCAGGAAAATGGGATTGAGTTGTGACAAGCTGACTAGGAGCCCGAAAAGGTTGCGGGCTTGTGGGCTGGTTTCTTCATCTGCAGTAAGATCCCCCCGCCCCCGCCCACCTCTTTTGTCCTGCTTAGGAAACAGTGAGCAGTTTTGCCTACAGATCACAGGAAAATGAGACACAACCAATCGCATCTATGAGGCAGGATTCTGAATATATGAAGAGCAATTTCTGCATAAAATTCATTTTTTAGTCTCCCTAATGCCCTGAAAATAAGGAGCTGGATCGAGAACTTAGCATCTATACGAGACTGGCCCATTTGTTGCAAAAAAACATACATATAGAAATGACAATGTGCACAAAGGAGCCCAGAAACATCTCTGCTCCTGAAATCTCCAAGATGCTCAGAGAAGGCCTTCCGGGACCTGCGCTGCCCAGCCCCGGAGCCACTGTCCCGTGACGCTGACCCTGGCCACTGTGCAACCAGAAGTCACCTCCTCCGCCCCAAGATATGCTTCTTATCACTGCCCCGGAGCTACGTTCCTTCCCCATCTCTCAGTGACTCCCAGTGCTTTTTACTCTTTGGCTTCAAAAAGTCTTTGATTGTGGAAGGAAGAGGGCTGTGATAATAGGGTCGGAGCATCAGAATCTATGATCTGTCATTGATATACATTAATCTGGTGCACAGGATACTTTAATTAATGAGTTTCACGTCACTATATGCCTGTGTGTGTGTGTGTGTGTGTGTGTGTATCCATCTTCCAGTGTTTTGGAAAGCCCGCGCACTTGGCGTTATCCAGGCCGAGCTGCTGGAGATGTGGAAGGAGAGAACCGGGAGCACAAGTTGAGCGACTGGCCTGGGCCGGTTCCCGAGAGCTTGGTGTGAGACCTCGGCATCTGATTTTGTCTGTTGCATAACGATGATGGGATCACACGAATGCCTTCCCAGCAGGCGCTGGATGTGGCCAAGAGAGCCAAAGACTCAAGATGCGTTGCTATTCGCTCACCTTTCTTGTTTCATAAGTCCCAGCACGCGGGGGACTGTCCAGGGGCCCCGGCGTGGCAGCGGCCAGTGAAGGGGGAGCTGTCAGACACCTGCCTGCCCCTGCAGGCCCCTCGAAGGTTACTGTTGCCAGTGACAACCGTGCCTTCAGAGCTGGGGCAGCTTCATGCTTGGCATCTCACCTGAGCCCCCAGTCGTGGTCCTCCAGCCAACGCAAACCCACCACCTGGCCGTTTCCTCATGCCGGGTGGGCCCGACACTCCACGGGGAAGGGTGTGGGCCTGGACACCGGCTGGGCTGTCAGCTGAGTCCCTTTCTCCCCGCCCCCACCCATGGCCAGACACAGAGGCACACGTGGCCTGGAGCACAGGGACAATGTCCTGCTGCTTGGGGCAGGGCCCAGGGCACACTCCGGGCCCAGCACGGGGCCCGGACACTCGCGGGCCTGTGTCGTGGGCTGCTGCTTCTGTGGCCAGAACCAGGGCTTGGAGCTCCCAGGCTCCTTCCCTTCCAGCTCAACATGTGGCATCACTTGAGCCAGCGTAGTGCGGGCGTGAAGTCCCCAGCACCTCGATTTCATCGTCAGGAAGCTGGGACTGACACTGACTTGGTAAAGGGAGGAAAAGCAGTGTTCCATCAGGAAAGGGGGCGGTTTTCTACTCCTTGGCACCTGGAAGAGGCCCCCAGCGCTGGCTGGCAGCCTCTGAAAGTCCCTCGCAGCTGCTGCCATGAGGATTTACCTGGCCCGTGTGGAGGTCATCTGTCTTGGGACTGGGGCGCCAGGAAGAAATTGTGAAAGTCACGTCAAAAGTCCTGCGGGCATCGGATCTGTTTTCTAGCTTGTAAATCAGTTACAGGCAAAGCCTGGGCATTGCCCTCTCATGGTGGGAGCTGCCACGGAAGGCTCAGGGGCCGGCGGCTGGCCTCAGCCTGTGGCTCCTTCCACTGTGAAGGGGCTCGAGGACGTCCCTCTGTTTAGGAGGCCACTCCCCTGGCGGGGCCTGCTCCCGAGGCTGCGTGTTGCCGGTCTCACGTGGGGCTCGGCACCAGCGTCCACGTAGCTCGGCTCGGCTGCGCTGGTCAGGACACTGTTTCCCAGGCCACTCGGCCCGGCCCTGCCTCTCACCAGGACCAGCTGCTCAGGTCCCCTGTGCTCCATCCCTCACTGCCAGGGCCTGCCCAGCCCAAGCCGGTCCAGCCCCGCTGTGCCCAGGCCTGCTCAGGGGCCTGAGAATGCAGAGAAACAGCATGCCAACGCCACCACACGGGGCCAGGGTCACCACTGAAGGGCACATGACATTGCCAAGTGACTTTGCTCAACCTGTTGAAGCACATTTCTACATAAAACATTAACATGGGGTGATTTTTAGCATTAAGATGCAAGAAAATACTCTACGATTCTGGTTAAAAATTCCAGCACCATTGATTCATTGCCCGATGATTCTCCTTGGCCCTGAAAGTTGTTTTGCCCTCACTTGGGCAAACAACTCCGGCTCTGAGTGGGATAGGCGTTACTTTCCATTCACTCTATTTCCTTGGTCTCAGCCTATGCACCAGAGAGGCACAATGTCTCTTTTATAATTTTCTCCAGTGGCCCAATGCTGCCAGCAAGAAAAAGTATAGCCTCCACCGTCACTAAATCCAGAAGTCTGGTCCAATGACCTTTGCTTGGAGACGCAATTTCTCACCACTGCCCCCAAAAAATCCAGCAAAGGGCTTTGATCCTGAAAAGCATTAAAAGAAAACAACACACAAAACAAACAAACAACTCAGCCCAGCCCAGCCTGGTTAAAGGGAGTCTCTTTTCATGTGGTTTCCTTTGCCCTACATGCTGCGACAGGTTCAGGATGTCTCCAACTGCACAACACTGAGATGTGATGTTTCCAGAGAGCGAAGCTGACCGGCCGCACAGAGCTGCGTTCAGAACCCTCTGGGGCCTACGCCGGCCGGAAGCCACTTCCCCTCATCGGCCCCGGGCCGGGGCTCTCTCCGCCCGGAGAGGATCAGTGGAAGATGACCGTCGCAGTGAGTTTGTGCCATGGAGCTGACATGGGTGAGGTCCGCCAGAGGGACGGAGCGCCCGAACACACACGCATGTCCCCTGGCCCTGCGGCTGCAGTGGCTCGAGTGTCCCTCAGAGACGTCTCACTCTGTGTGCTTCTCCCTCAAGGACTGTCCTTTCAGAGGCCGGGGCTTGATTGATCAAGCACTGCCAGGGACTGAGTAAAGAATGGTGAAGAAAAGGGAGGGTTCCGGCAAGTTCCACAATGCTGGAGTTGAGGGGGATGTGAAACTCAGGCCTGAGGTCTGTGGCAAGTGTGTGGCGGGACATAGGTGTGAAAATGCCGCTGAAACACTGGGCACAAGGACACTGCTTACACTCACATATGAGAGCACGGTGTCCCGAAGAGTGAGAACTATCTGTCCCTCCCTATTGCCGTGTGCGCCACCCTTGTCTGGAGCTGCTGGATGTAAAGTGTCGGCTACGGTTTGAATATCTGCCCCTCCAACACGTGTGTTGAGCCTTCGCCCCATGTGGCAGCACTGAGGGGGCTGGGCCGGGGAGACCCCGCCGTGGGGGTGGATTAACCCCCTCCTGGGTTGGCGGGTGAATGGGCTGTCATGGGAGGGGACTGGTGGCTGTGTGAGGAGAAGGCCCTGAGCCGCGCTGGCCCGCCTGCGTGTGGGCTCTCTGCAGCGAGTCCCGCCAGCACGAAGGCTCCGGCCAGATGAGGCCCTTGACCTTGGGCTTGTCTGGCCAGGCAGACTGTAAGAAATAAACTCTGCTTTTTTAAACAAATTACACAGTTTCAGGTTTCCTGTCCTAAGCAGCAGAAAACAGACTAAGACAATGTGGCCTCAGGGGAGGCCCCCGAGGGGCGCAGGGTGGCTGTGGCGTCCGGCAGGCCCAGGCTGCTTTCTCTCACAGACGCCAGCCCCCGAGAAGGCCCCAGCACTTGACTGCCTCTTCAGAGGGAGAAGCCCCTACCTGAGCAGGTGGAGAAGAGTCAATGAGACTTGGGTTGTTATTATTGATGTTTCTGCACTTGAACCTGGGGAAATGCAGGGACAAAAATTACTGCCCTGCCAGGCATCTGTGAGGACCCGAAATCCAACTGGACTCACGGACTGGGCTCGTAGTCCATGGGTACAGAAAAACAAGGCGAAAACGAGAGCCAGTGTGGAGCCACGAAGACCCTTGGCAAAGGCATTGGTCCCAAGTGTGCCCACATCTCAGGAGACTGCAAAGCCGCATTGAGGAAACCCAAGTCCAGCCTGTGAGAGGTGGGAAGTCAAGAGTTGAGAAAGGAAGATCTCACAGAGAAAAGTGTGGGTGTGCCTGTGTCTGTCCCCCAACATGGGGACGAAGTCTTCCCCCGCAAGTCAAGGCAGGTGATAGCGTGGACCTTTGAGAGGACCCCCTGTGGAGCTGGATGAGTGTCCCCTGAAATTTAGTGGACCGGTGTTCGATTCCTGCCATTGGTCAGTTGCGAGGGACTGAAATGCCCAGCAACACAGAGGAAGAAGGTTCCACTGTGTGTTTATTTCCATCAGCAGCACAACAAAAACACCCGTGTTTTCGGACGCAGTTGACCCGAGGAAAGGAGACAGCTTGGAGGTGTCTTGAGAGCAGTCTGCCCAAGAAAGGACCCTCCTGCAACTTGGGAGAGGAGGGGCCTTGGAGGCCTGGCGTCTGCCACATCACAGGAGCCACAGGTGGGGCCCCTGTGTGTGACACCCAGGAAGCCCCAGTGCCAGGAGAGGACTGTGCCTAACACTACCCTAAAACCTGACCCTCTTGCTACGGACTCAGCCCTGGAAAGGGTCAAAATCAGGAGCTGGTGAGAGCAGGCCCCATGAGGGAAAACGCTTTAACTTTAAATGAAGTTCAGAGTGCTGATTACCATACCGCACAAGTCTGAATATTTTAACTGCCGAAATGGAATTGTTCATGGGACTAAATGGGCTTGGAAAAGCTGTAAGATCTGTTTAAGATTTCATCTAGGGACATTCAAGAACTAAATCTCAGGATGTTTTAAATGGAGAAAGGTGGGAATGAATATGCTTGGTTTGTTCTTTTTGTGCCTATTAAATTCAGCTATTCAATAAAATGGTGCACCATGGAAAGAAATCACACTCACCCAATTCCCATGGAGATCGCCCCAACCAAGAGAGCAAAGGAGGTGGCTGTGTCAGCTTGCTAGGGCTTCCATGACAAATATCACAGAGTGGGGTTTTAAACAACAGAACTGCCTCCTTAAAGTTCTGAAATCTAAGCCTCGTTTCCTCTGCGCCTGTCTCCTTGGCACGTGGATGGGCATCTTCTCCCGTGTCTTCACAAGGTCTTCCTCCGCGTCTGCCTGCACCCAAATGTCCTCTTCCTGTAAGAACACCAGCCACACTGGCTAAGGCCCCACTAACGACCTGAACTCAATTAGCCTTTTAAACATTGCTACCGTCTGTGTCTTCCAGAATTTGTGTGTTGAAACTTCATCATCAGTCAGTATTACGAGGTGGGGCCTTTAGAAGATGATTAAATCACGAGTGCAGACCCCCCCATGGGATTATGACAGAATTTGAGGGAGTGGGCTCCCCCTTTCATCATTTCTGCTCGTGCGGACACAGCAGCAAGCGCCGTCTTGCAAGCAGGGAACGGCCCTCGCCAGACGCCGGCCCTGCCAGTGCTGTGATCTTGGACTTCCCAGCCTCCGCAACTGTCAGAAATAAGTTTCTGCTATTTATAAATCATGCGGTTTATGATGGTTTTGTTATAGTAGTACAAATGCACAAAAACCCTATTTCCAAATACTGTCGTAGCCTGAGGAACTGGGTGCTAGGATTTCAACACGTGATTTTGGTATGGAGGGAGGGGAGACATACATCGGCCCATGGCCATGGCCCATTAAGTTGAAAAGGGGAAATATGTGTCTATGCTCTTGCCCCAGGAGAGGAGTTCGCTTAAGTGTCTATGGGGTGTGTATTCGTGTGTGTGTGTGTGTGTGTGTGTGTGTGTGTGTGTGGTAGGGGGAGATGTGTCTATGCATATCTTTGGAACTCACAGTTTATCACTGAACATACCCACTATATCCCCCAAATCTTCTTTGAATGATCACTTCACCTTCCACTGTTGTGGACACCTGGCTCTCCCCACAGGACAGAGCTCCCCCTGCAGTCCTCTAAGGTAGCTGCCCACTCTGCAGACAATGAGGCTTGGGAATTGGGTCGGGTCCCCCCTGGTCTCTCATTGCCACTATCAGTCTATTCTCATTCTCTCCTCCATACAATTACCCACCTATAAATCCTACTATACTCCCATCATATCATACTAATATATATTTTACATTTGTCTATGAACACACAGTTCTATCCCCATCTCATTTTTTAAAGATCCCAACTCACTGTTATAATCTCCATTGCTACTCTCATTAAAATCGTTGATGGGCCGGGCACAGAGCTCACACCCGTAATCCTAGCACTGTGAAAGGCTGAGGCGGGAGGATCATGTGAGCTCAAGAGTTCAAGACCAGCCTAAGCAAGAGCGAGACTCCGTCTCTACTAAAAATAGAAAAAATTAGCTGGGCATGGTGGCACGTGCCTATAGTCCCAGATACCTGGGAGGCTGAGGCAGGAGGATCACCTGAGCCAAGGAGTTTGAGGTTTCTGTGAGCTAGGCTGATGCCACAGCACTCTAGCCTGGGCAACAGAGTGAGACTCTATCTCAAATAAAAATTGTTGATGATTTAGTACTCTTCCAATTATAAATTTTTGCAAAGTTAAAAACACTGACAAAAACACTGACTCTGACAAAAATACTGAATGAACACCTATCAAATATTATTAATTATTAACAAAGAAATCAGTAAGATGGTAAAGCTGATTCTAAGAGGACTTTGGGGAACTGGCCATTTATATACATTTTGAAAAAAGAGAACAGCATTGTTATGTTAGACACAAAACTGGTTATTGTCCTCCAGGACTGTAAAACCATAATCTGTAACTGTAATCTGTGGGGTGACCTCTTTCCTGTGCAGAATCTATGAGTTAACGGGTGACCTTACAGTAACTGGGCCTTAATCAAATAATAAATAGCAAAGTCAAACACAGGTTCCAGGTATATTCTCCTAGATAATTAAATGATCTGCAGGTGGGCCTGTAAAACATGCTCCATTATGACATGGAAGAGTTATATCAGCCCCTTCACCTTAAATCCAAGTTTTAGATAGTGTGTCTGAGCATTGGTCATAGAAGAATCCTTCCACACAAAGGCCTTCATTCCCATCTTCATCTCTTCCAATGACCTCGTTCTCCATCTTGCCCCATCCCCCTCTTCTCTCCTGTTCCTGCCCCCAGACCGTGCCGTCACCAACCACTGCAACCCTGCCTCATCTCAGCTGCCAGCACCCCACTTTCCAACTGACGTCCTCCATCTTTCCAGCTCACTCCCTCTAGTTTCCTAATTTTGACACATTTTCAGCTCTGATAGGAGCTATAGTCCATTGGTCCATCACCTTTTCATGTCTCTTTTCACCCTCTTGTCTTAACATCCCTGCCCGCTGAGCACAAATTCCACAATGAGTCTTCATCACCACTCCCTCCTAGAGACCACCAACCAAACCCCTTGCTCAGCTCTCACTTTGTCCCACTCTCTTGGCTGAACCGCAAGCATGGTTAAAGGCAGCTCTTCCCCAGCTCGTGCCTGCCCCATGCAGCTAAACACTGGTAAAAAACGCCAGCATGTTGACTTCTCTCACTGGAAAGTCATTATCACTGACCTGTGTGGGCCCTTATAGCAGCCCGGTAATCAACCTACACTTCCCACGTCCTTTCCCATTCTCCTAAATCACGTGTTATAGACTGAATGTTTGTGTGCCCCTACAATTTCTATGTTGGACCTCTAATCCCCAGCGTGATGGTATTTAGGGGAAGGGCTTTTGGAGGTAATTAGTTTTAGATGAGGTTGTGAGGGTGGAGCCACCACGATGATATTACTTTTCTTATAAGGAGAGAAAAAGAGGCTAGAGTCTCCTCTCTCTGTCTCTGTCTCTTTCTTTCCCTATCTCCATGTCTATCTCTATCTCCCTCTATTATTTCTCTCTATCTCTCCCCACCACGTGGGGACACAGTCCATAAATTAGGAGGAGAGCCCTTACCAGGAATAGAATCTGCTGTCACCTTGAACTTGGACTTCCCAGCCTCCAGACCCATGAGAAGTAAATGTTTATCATCTAAGCCACTGAGTTCATGGTATTTTGTTATAGCAACCTGGGCTAACTAAGACATCACAGATCAGTGAAAACTTTTTCTGTAAAGGGATAGACAGTAGATATTTTCAGCTTCGAAGGCCATATGTTCTATGTAGACAACTACACTACTCTACGGTTGCATTGTGAAAGCAGCCACAGACTATACATAAATAAATAACCCCACTGGGAGTCTGTCAACCCCTCCACCCTAGATAACTAAATCAATTCTCACTCTCAACTGAAGCTGTATTCCACTGAGAAAATAGAAGTAATAGAAGAACTTCCACAAACTCCCACCACCACATCTGCCTATGTACGAGTACCTGTGCCAGCCTGTCTCTCCCGTCACTGCCATCGGGCTGCTGCTGCTCCTCAGGAAGTGGCCTCTCCAGCCACGCACTACGGCCCACGCCACCCCCTGATGCATGCGCACTTCTCCAGTGGCTGTGCAGTTTCTCTTCTGTGTCATCAGTTTCCCCTGTCTATTGGGCTGTCTCTCCCAGCTTGCAAATGCAATATTTCTCCCATTAAAAAAAACCCACAATTTCTGACCTCCTTCTCCTCCTCACTAGTATCTCACTTCTCTCCTTTCCTTTGTAGTAAAAATCCCTGGAGTCATATATTTTATTGTTTCTGATTTTTGTCCTTTTATTCTCCTGTCAAACCACTGCAATCACGTTTCCTCCTACCACTCCACCCAAACTGCTCTGCCCTGAGTCCTAAGCGGCCTCCACCTGCTAAATCCTGTGGCCAGTTCTCAGCACTCAGCTCTCCCAACCCACTGGCAGCGCTGGCACAGCTGATGCAGCCCTCCTCCAAACACACTTTTTATTTTTATTTTTTCACTTAACTCCCAGAACATGATTCTCTTGGTTTTCCTCTTGCCTTTCAACTTCTCTTTTCAATCTTCCTACCTCAGGGCCTTTGCACTTGCTCCTCTGCTTGGCATTCTCTTCCCAGGTGACCACATGGGTCTGTCTTTCATCTGCCGTTACCTGAATGTCACCTTCACAGTGAGGCTTTCTGCTGCCCAAATTGCAACCCCTACTTTCAACACCTCCTGGTCTTCTTCAAGTATGTAAAATATTTAACTATCTTACATAATTTTTGCAAAGACCAGATATATAGACAGAGATCTGTTATTATAGTTGCGGCATACTGGGGGGACCTAAAGAGATCCAGTCAGCCAGTGGATTTTCCCCTCTTTTCTTAAAAAAATTAAGAAGTTATTAAACTCCTTTCAAAGATATTCTTTGAGGGAGATGCCTCGGGATTCTCCCAGGTTTTGGGTTAGTGAGTATAAAACTCGTTTGTCCTGACACTGTTTGGGAACCAAAGTATGACCCTTGTAGTTCTTTTCCTTTTCCAAATCACATTCTAGACAAGAAATTGGCTTCCAAATTATTCCATGCAATTCTAGAATCATCTTTCAGTGGCTTCAAAAACCCTATTCAATGCTTATAATCTAAGTCCTTGGATATTTAAACTCCACAAGGAAAATTTGATTCAAATTGCCTATGTCTGTTTATGTGACATGCTCATCTAGGAATAGGCTTCTCTGCCTCTTGGATTTGCTTTTGGGTGTGGACATGAAGTTCTGGCTGGGGTTCTCCACAGCAAGCATGTTTCCAGTGCCATTTTTATTGGCAGAGACGTTATTATGCCAATCTAAATGGGCTGATGAAATTGTTTTGAAAATAATCTTTAAAGTAATCAATAATACAAGTCTGACTTTAGGGAGATTATTTTTCTCACTCCTCATCTAGCAGTCCAGACTGTCAATCATTACTTGAAAACAGTAAATGTTTTTTGTACTAGTAAGAAGAGGAGCCTTCGTGGCAAAGAAGTTAATAAAAAAATTTGACTTCAGGCAGGAGAGGCAAACATCTTTCCACTCAAATATCCGAATGCAGGGCATAGACCCCAAGGAAAACTGAAAGAGCACCGTTGTGAGTGTGATACAATCCGTAAAGGAGCCCAGCCACCTGGCCTGTCTCAGGTTCAGCTATACACTGGATTTCCCCATTTGGGGATCTGCTTGTTCCCGGCGCCAGAGAATATCTCCTGCAGCACTTGTAGCTGTGGGGTGAGTTGAGCCCCAGTGGCGCAAACCACCAATCAACTGGGTGAAAGGATCACTCAAAGTGGTTGCGTGAGAGTTCATCACTCAAAGGGCCTTTTTGATTGGCTGTAGTTTTCAATTCTCAGCTGCCTGTGGCTGCAGTGATTTCCCCTAAAGATCGTCACAATTTTCTGATAGAAGAGTGTCCTCAGGTGAGTCCCTTTAGAACGCACTAAGAATCTGTTTGATGAATTCTTCAGAAAGATTTTCTGTACTTGCCACCAGATAACAGACCACTACTGTGCCATTTGTGGGTAACAAGTTCACCTACCAGATTCCAAAGATCGTGCGCATGTCTGTCTCAGGAGTCAACAGAAAGCAGTGTCGGCCAACTCACACGCAAGGGCATTTATTATGAAGGTTCGGCTCCCACAATCTGTCAGGGGCTGGGGAGCTAGGCTTGGGAGGATGCTGAAACCAAAGTCGCTCCAGAGGGACAAAAAGTAGAAGCAAAACAACAATCTCATGATCTAATGCTTCTGGTCAGTTTGCCGCCTCAGTGAATGGCCTTCTATAATTCTCTTTTCCTTTCATCACTCTCAAAGTCTAAAGTCCTAGGAGAGGCCTGTTGCTGAGCCCTGAAACATGCTGGTGTGGGGGCTGGTGGTGAGAAGGGTCTGGATCCCTCAGATTTTTACAGTGGAAGAAGTGCTTTGCATCAGTATTCCACCCCATGGAGGGCAGAAAAGTCCCTAAGAAAATCAGATGGTGTTTAGGAAAGTGGGTGGATGCTGGCAGACAGACATGATGTTCTCTGCACGGCACACCACGGGACCAAAACCTCGAGGGCACAAAGCGTTGATGTTGTTAATCCAGGACTGTAAGCTCACATGCATTCATTTCTAAGCAATGCCCTAAATATAACGAATATATTTAAAATATTTACTTATTATGAGTCATCTATTGCTGTATATCAAAAATATCCCAAAACTTAGTGGCTAAAGGTACTTATGATATTATCTCACAGTTTCTGTGGGTCAAAAATCCAGGCATGACCAAGGGGGGTCCTCGGCTTCCATGTCTCTTGCAAGACTGCGAGCAAAGTCATGGTCTCATTTGAAGGCTCAGGTGCAGAAGGATCTGCTTCCAGTTTTGCTTACATGGCTGTTGGCAGGTGTCAGTTCCTCCTAGTGACTAGATGTCACGCTCGTGCTTGGCAATGTGGGCATCTCCAACGTAGAAGTGTGCTTCGCCAAAACCAGCAAGAGAGAATCGGCTAGGAAGGCCAGAATCCTGGTCTTTTGTGACCTCCTCACCAAATTGATAACCCTCAATGTTTCTGTAGTCTATTGGTTGGAAGCAAGTTACCCAAAGAGAAGGATTATCAGCGGTAGAAATACTGTGATGCAGGGATCGTTTGAAACCATCTTAGAGGCTACCTGCCACCCATGCCCCAGGGAAATTCTTACCACCTGGAACCGTTGTGCCACTGAAACCTTCAACTCTAGCCTTCCCTGGGCCATCTGGAAACCACCCTCCTGCTTCCGGTCTGCTGCCTTCCTGACCTTCACACTCTGCCTTCTTTGACCCCAGAGAGATATCCAATCTCTTACACCTTTGTCACTACAGAAATTCATTTTATTTTTTATCCATTCATGGTCTATTTATCTATTCATGGCCATTTTATCTATTCATGGTCTATCACTTCTATTTGAATCCACATGACACTCTTTAGAGCTGTGTGGCTTGAAACAAGTGACTTAACAACTCCGATTTCCAGCTTCTTTATCTGAAGACGGGGACAACAATATTATCTATTTCATAGAACTGTTGAAGAATTAAATGAAATAATACTAAAGAACTTAGCTCAGTGACCATCAAGTAATAAGTGGGGAAGATTAATAAATATGTGTCATGACTGATTGTGATGATGGTGGTAGATAGGTTTTTTAAAACAGCTTTATTGGGGTATAACTTACATCCTGGAAAGTTTGCTCATTTTAGGCATATGACTAATTTTACAGATTAATTTCTAATTTTACAGATGTGTGCAACCATCACTCTAATCCAATTTGACAGCATTTCCATCACCCCCAGAAATATTTTTATGCCCTTTTTCATTCACTTCCATTCCCACTTCCAGCTCCAGGCAACTCCTCAAATCCTCACAACCAAAAAGATCAGGTTCCGTATGTACATCTTCGGGGAAGAGCAGGCTACACCTGTTTCTTATGCCCAGACAAGAGTTGCTGCAATTTTAAAAACCAGGAACAACGATGCATCTGCTTTTCTTCTGTACTGAGCCTGTGCATATTCAGGAAGAAACCACATGCCCTGGTTTGGTTTAAGGCAAGGGCCTTCCTCCCATTTTCTTTCCAACGTTTTCCAATACCACTCACCGCCCCAAGGGGTGGGTTTCCCATATGTCTGGTGGAGATGAAGCTTGGATTCTCCTCATCTGAATAGGCTTCCCCCAGGCTCTTGGAGGAGCCCTGGCAATAAGTTCATTTGGTTAAACATTTTTGTAACATTTGCAAAAACAAAGTCTTCTCACCAATATCTTTACCCCTTTCCCCCTCATACATGAAGTCCCAGTCTCTGCTCTGTATCCTACCCGCTTCTACTTTTCAAGGTTTTGTTCCAATATATTATGTATCTCCTCTCAGCAATGTGTTCTCTACTGCCTCTGAACAACATGGTCCAAGTTTACCCAAATTAAACAGACAACACAAAACCTTCTTTAATTGTCTCTCGTTTATCTTTCTTAGTTATTTATGAAACAAAATTCTTGAAAGACTCTATCTTTGTCTAATTGCTCTATTTAAACCAGTCTTTTCAAAATCACAACTGCCTTTCCCGCTTCTCAGGAGGGGCAGTGCTCCTAAGGCAGAAAATAGTTCCAGCTATAACCATCCCCAGAGCAGGGTGGGAGGCTTTTTGTGTTGGGAGGCTGCATTAATTTAGCTGTGATCAAATAAGGCCACATTCAAGAAACTTCAATTAGATAGACTTAAAAATGTGTATTATTTTGTAAAAATATAACTATTATATACTTAATAATTTCAAAAAAATAAAAACTGTTAATTTTAAAGTTAACTGACCTTTTAATGACTTTGTTGTGTCTGCTTTTTGTTGGAAAGCATTCGCATATTTGGTTGCAGCATGGAGGCCCGCAGTTTCAGTTGATCCTCTAGATGGGATCAGTCGTTTGTGACCTTAAGGGCGTCTTGCTTTGGGCTAGGTAGGAGAATGTAGATTCACAGCAGTACGTGTTTGAAAAGCAAGAAAGCAGTTTTCGGGTACGTTGCTGAAGGCACGGGTATTCTACTGCATTTTCCCATATTCCCATTGAATCTTTCTTAGCATAAGACAATGATTTTTAAATGTCCTTTACTAAGAGTTCGATCAATTCCATCTGTAGTTCTTTAGGTGCCTTGGTGATATTAAGTAGGTGAGGCTGAAATGCTAATTTGAGTGTGATGTCATGATTCTCAAACTCAGTGAACCTTTCATTGTATTCTCCAATTAATAGGTCTATAACTGCTGCATGTTCTTCAAATGATTCACATATATCATCCTGCTCACCTTTGCTAACTGAAGAAAACATCCATCCAAAATTTCTTTTTGGAAAAGTGTTTTAAAAAAGATAGCTTTTTTCAAAATGCTTGGATTTTTGGCCACATATAATGTATATACTTAGCTTTACCTTGCAAAGAAATATTCAAGTCATTTTGATTTGACGTGATATGGAACAGAAATGCTGTATTCCTCTAGAAATTTTCTTTCAATAATTCACATTGCTGATTCTGTTCTTTATAAAATTTAACTATCTGATTTTGCAGAGATAAAATTTTGGCTCACACCTGTCTTTACAATAGCCAATGCTCTCTAGACTGATCTGGCAAATTCACACTGAATACCTCATAGTTCAACTTGAGCATGTTATGAAATTGATGATGCCATGTTGCATTTGCATGAATGTAGTTAACGATACTTATAACTTGTAGCAAACTGTCACTTAAAATAGTATCTTTAGCACAGAGATTTTGCTGATGCAAGATGCAGTGAAAAGAAATGAGAGTATCTGGCTCTGTTAATACTTTTTTATCTGTGCAATAAACCCTTCATGTTTTCCTGTCACGGAAGGTACACCTTCTGTACATAGACTCACTGACATTACCAAATTCAGTCCAACTTGACGACATTTACCTTGAAAGTTGTTGAGGATCCTCATGTTCCACTTGAATAACTCTTCATAGCAAAGAAAATCTTCTGTTATGACCTGAATGAAGTATAAAACCTGTGCCGAGTTAGTAGTATCAGTCGATTCATCCAGAGTGATTGAATAATATACATTTTCCTTTGGAAGTATTGCATGAAGTTGTTCTGTTAAGTTGAAGGCTAATTCATGCTGTCAATCAGTTATGGTCTCCTTGAAAGAGGCAGTTGTTTGCACTTCGAAACAGTATTGTAGTCTAAGCACCCTACAGCTTTGACAATGCATTCTTTTCACAAGGTCTACATCACTGAATGGCTTACCTTCTTTCCTGAGTATTTAAGCCACTTTATAAGTTGTTTCAGTGGCATTACTTCCAGGTCTTATTGCTGATGAAAGAATTGTCTTCGTTTTGCTTTTCATATTTTAATCGCTACAATACAATCTTTGTGCCTCTCCTTCTAAAATATTTGTGCTCTTTGTGGATGTTAGAATGCTGATGAGCATTGAATTTCTTTAGTGTTAATATTGCAGTATCACAAAGCAAGCGAACATCTTATCTTTAGCAGAAACAAGATCATACTGCAATTCCCAATCCTCATTAAAAAATCTGTTTTCTTCCTTCAGCATCCTCTTGGTCTTCTTTGACAAGATGGGCTGGCTGTTAAGCAGACAGAATTCAAAAATACTGTCGAACTGTGCAACTATTCACAAATTCCACTTCAAACAGAAACACAGTACACCATTGTCACAAGCTGATGACAGACTGGTTTACTCGACCCTGTAAACTCTCACCAACCAGCCTCGTGTGGTAGTGGCGCCAGGCAGGCCGGGGAAGAGAACTAAATCACGAGCTTAGCAGCTGTCAATTGAGCCCTTATGGCTTATGATGTTCTAATAGTGCTGGTCAGTCTGGGAGGATTATTTCATTGAAATTTATTTTATTCTTTGGTATTTTAAATGCATTCATTTTAAAAATAAAATATGAACAAAATAAATAAAAGGATTTGTTCTGCAAAATTTGGATTCAGTCAAAAGGCTGCACTTAAGGCTCTAGAAGGCAACATGTGGTGTCAAGGCCACAGGTTGCCCCCCCTGCCCGGGGGGGATAGAGACCTAGTCTCCTTACAGTGGTGACACCGACGTTATTCTTCCTGAACAAAGTGTATCTGCTCCACAGTGGCGGCTCTCCAAATGGAGAAACCTAAACACACTGATATGTTTTAAAGAAGGCAGATTCTCACACGTACATCTCCTTCGAGTAGTCTCCAAACCCTTGAATTAGGCTTTTTATCACACTCTCTACCTGCCAGTATATCTCTTGATATTTAACTCAGCTCTCCCTCTCTTTCTGTGTGTGTGACTGTGTGCGTCTGTGTGTGTCTGTGTGTGTGCATGTGTGTCTGTGTGTGTGAGTGTGTGTCTTTGTATGTGTGTGCTTGTCTGTGTGCATGTGTGTCTGTGTATGTGTGTGTGCCTGTTTGTGTGTGTGCATGCGTGTGTGTCTGTGTCTGCGTATGTGTGTATGTGTGTGTATGTGTGCGTGTGCGTGCATATGTGTGTTTGTGTGCATGTGCGTGCATGTGGCTCTGTGTGTGCGTGTGCATATGTGTATGTGCATGTGCGTATGTGTGTATATGTGTGCGTGCGTTTGTGTCTTTGTATGTGTATATGTGTTCGTGTCTGTGTGTGTGTGTCTGTGTATGTGTGTGCCTGTTTGTGTGCCTGTGTGTGCGTGTGTGTCTGTGTGTGCGTGTGCATATGTGTCTGTGTGTGCACGTGCGTGTGTGCGCGCGTGCGTGTGTATGTGTGTGCATGTGTGTGTGTGTGTTAGGAGGCAGGGAGGACGCTGAGGACAGAGACCAGGAGCCCAGTCCGGGAGCGAGACCTCCCCACAGCCTTTCCAAACCACCGCTCGGAGTCACACACGGAGTCCCGGGAACACCTGCTGGGGCGTGGGGAGGAGGCGCGGCGCCCTCCCAGGACGGGCCCTTCCGCGCAGGCGCGGCCGGCAGCAACTGCAGAAGCAGCCGCGCTGGAGGCGCCGGGACGCGCTCCCGCCCTTCTTCCAAGACGCGCAGGACCCGGACGCCCCGCGGTGGGTGGGCCACGCCAGGTGCCCCTAGAGGTGGCACAGGAGCAGCCCCACCGTATTAAAGCCGATCTCAGCCCCGCTGACGTCCTTCCCAGGCATCCCGGCTGGCGCTTACCTTGCTTTTAAATCACCGCGCAGGGAGGAGGCACTGGGGTCAGGGGCGGCCGTGGCCTGTCGCAGTCGTGTCTTGTGCCCACGTGACAGAGAGCCCTTTGACGGGTCCCCTTCTTGTCAGTCTCCCATCCCTGGCACCCTGCGCTGAACATAGTAGGAACTTAATTAAAACTGTCGGTGGATGCATTGTGTCTGCTACGGGGCCCTGTCGAGAAAGCAGAAGCTGCCGGCCCGCGCTCCTGTCCGGAAGCAAAGCCAGCCAGGCCGGTCCGCGGGGAGCGCGGGGGCAGGGCCTGCGGACCACCGGGGAGCCCCCCGCCGCACGGTGGAGGGGAGGCAGGCGGCGCCCTCTCCCCAGTGGCCTGCTCTCCGCCATGCGTTAACATGGAAGGTGGTCCCGGCCCGCCCCTCCTTGGGTCTCTGCTTTTCTCAGCCTCGGGTTACTATGGCCTCCAGTCTCCACCCATCTGGTCTCTGCCTTTCCCCGCCCCGACCTTGCAGAAGGCGACAGGCAGAAGCAGCAGCTCTCGCCTCACCTGGCACGCAGGAGAAGACCCTGGAGTGGGGATCGGGGCACCTGGTCCTGGCGAGCTGCAGGGATCTGCAGTTCCTCACTCCCACCTGTCAGTCTCGAGCCACCTGAGCTCTCGGCATCACTCAGAGCCCTCCTGGGAGCTGCGGGATCTGGGCTCCGTGGGCAGAGCAGCCTGGAACCGAGGGGGTAACGAGGCTGTCTCGCGGGCATTTGAGGATCTCTGGTCTACGCGACTCTGAGCCAGCCTCCCGCCCGGACAGCATCCTGCTCAGATGTCCTAAAATCGGGCTTCCAAGTAGCTATCGTTGTGTGCCCCTTCACAATTTTGCCATATTTATATACCCCATGAACTTATTAGCTTCATGCTTTTCTTTGCATCACCCCCAACTTAAAAAAACCAACAAAGACAAAAACTTTCTTTAGCCTGTTATCTGTGAAATTACTATTTTATGGTAGCGATTCCCCCAAACAATAATGTGAATACATCATTCGAGTCAAAATGTTCACCCCTGTCCCAATAAAAACCGTTTCAAATATAGCCCCACTAGGATGCGTACTGCACTTCAGAGACAGAGACACTACTTAGACGATGCCACCACCCACGTGGAAGGTCCCGCTGGGTGAGGAGAGCTAGGAGGTCGGGATGGGGCCACAGCCAGAGGAGGCCTGCCCAGGAGCTGGCCTCCTTTTCTTTCTTGATCCAAGTGGTGATTACACAGAGTTGCTTTATAATCAGGTTTGTTTGTTTGTTTGTTTGAGATGGGGCCTCACTCTGTCACCCAGGCCAGGGTGCAGTGGTGCAATCATAGCTCACTGCAGCCTCGTCTGATCCTCCCAGCCTGGCTTTCCAAAGTGCTGGGACTCTAGGCGTGAGCCAACGGGCCCAGCCTATAATTAATCTTTAAATGGTACATTATATTTTATACGCTCTTCTTGATTTAGCTTAATAAAGCAAACAAAAAGAACCCGAAGTGTTAAAAAGACGACTTGCTCCAAGAACAGTTCCCTTCTCTGGCCTGGCCGAGTGGATGCCGAACCCCCTTCACGCTGCACGGGGCGTGGCGGCCCGACCTCCCGGGCTGGGTGCGGGGGGGCGAGTCTAGGCAGTTTCCAGAAGCTCTGTGCTGTGTGCTTCCGACCCTTGCTCAGTCCCTTATCTCCGGAATTCGGTTGCTGAGTACCAATGAGGCTGACACAGAAACTCTCTGTCTAATCGCAACCCCTGGCGAGGGCTTGGTGGTGCAGCTTCAGGAAAAGAGGGGCAGGCCACAGCCGGGCATTGTGCGCCAGGGTTCCTCCCGCACTGTCGGGTGCCTGCCCCTTCCCTGCACGCACACACACACGCACGCGCACGCACGCACACACACAGCTGTTGTGAAAAGGCGCCCCAGTCAAGGCAAGCGTGATACCTTAGAAGCAAAGCCTTATCTTTGCTTCCATCGGGCTCCCTTGGAAGAGCCGCCGTCTGCCTTGCAGTTCTCTAGGAATCTGTTTTCTTTGTGGCAGCTGCTGGGCCTAATGAATCAAGCCAATAAACTATTTTGACAGCATCTGTTTCTTTTATTCTTTCCTTTCTCCAAGCTCGGCCCCAACCTAAAAGCCTCAGACCCCATGGCCCCCCACCCCCATGGCACCCCACCCCCACGCTGAAGACAGACAGCCTCTGGGACTGGCAAAGGCACCGCTCGCCAGCAGACGGAAGGCCCTGGCGGGCCGGCCAGCTCTGCTTTCCAACTGGCACGTCGACAGGGCATTCTCGGAACCGGGCACCTGCCCCAGGACACGGCCTAGGTGGGTGCATAGCAGAGGCACCTGCCTCAGCTGTGTCCTCCCACGGAGGCCACCAGCATTCATCCTCGCGCGTCTTCAGCGTTTCGGTCTTCCCGAGTTTCCCATGCAAAGGTCAGTTCCCAGGGAGAGCAGTGACTCGTCGGCTTCACCCGGCGTAGCAGGGTGAGTCAGACCTGGCCGGGTCACAGGACAGAGGGACTGGGTTGCCTGGGCGACATCAGGTTGAGGAGAGCTGGTTGGGGGAGGGGAGGAGGGACAGAGAGGGCAGGCTGCTCCTGGCCCACCCCGGGGCTGGCCTGAGTCTGGCGCGCACAGCTCGGCAGGCCGCTGTGACGGGCTGCCTCGCGGGGCTGGCTGGCGTCGGGAAAGAGAGTTTCCTGCCTCCCAGGCCTCCGCACATCTGCTTTGCAGGAGAGAAAAAGGCAAGGTTCTGTGCTATGGTCTGAATTGTGTCTCCCCCCAAATTCATATGATGAATTCCTAATCCCCAAAGTGGGGCCTTTGAGAGGTGATTAGGCCATATGGAGGGGTTCTCATGAACGGGATCAACGCCCTACAGAAGAGACCCCAGAGCTAGCTTGCTGCTCCCACCACGCAAAGACACAGCAAGAAGGTGCCGTCTGTGAGCCAGAAAGCCGGCCCTCGTTGGGCACCACCTGCCTCTCCTTGATCTTGGACTTCCCAGCCTCCAGAACTGTGAGAATAAATTGCTGTTGTTCATAAGCCATCCAGTTCATGGTCTTTTTTAAATAGCAGCCAGAAGAGTCTAAGACCTTAGGTGGATTCTTTGATCTCTATAATAGAGGAGTCTTTCCATGACGGTAAGACAACTAATAAGCGCACAGTTTTTATGTTTCATGGAGGAAATGACACACTGGTAATGTGACATCTGCAAGGTGAAACCTTTTCTTCCTTGTCCCAGGCTCATCTAGACATCTGTGGCAAGGAGTTGTGATGTGTGGAGTGTTACTGGTTATGAAATAATACATTAATGCCCTGACTGCCCAGGGTCCACCTTTGGCTACCATCATTCCATCCATCATAAATAGTTTCTAAGCCAAGATCATGTTTCTGGATGCCGGAGAAAGCAACAGGCTTGGAGGAGAAGCAGATCTTGCCCTTGAAGAGAAGACACAATGCAGAGAGAAACGCAGCTGATGTCAACCTGGCAGACAACCATCAATGCTCAGGTTGGGAAGGTTTTAAAGGGACAATCGAAATGAGCAAAGTCTTAGAGACAGTGTGGTCTTCCAGGCCCTTGGATTGCTAGAAAGCAATAAAGGAGATGTAAGATCTGGTTGGGAGGTATTTTGTGCAGGGATACATATTCCAGTGTTATAATTAATGTCACTCCCAAAGAAAGCAGATTTCAGAGGAATCACAAGTCCCTTGTGGAGTGTGCCGGGCACTGGGTGTGGTGGCCCTTCCGAAGGGTGAGCTGCACGAGGCATGGCAGCTACCTGGGCAGAACCTCCATGATCTTCTAAACCATTCTGCAGGCCAACAATGCACCCCACAAAATGTCTTCGGGCTCCTTGCCCCGATATTTGATCGGATGGACCCATCTGACTGGTATCCCTGACATCCGAGGTTAATAAGAGTTTCCGTTAGTTGGAACTCAGAGTGGCGTCAGTCTTGGTCCTTGTTTTGAACCAGGAACTAAATGTAGAGGGAAAATATGGAGGACAAAGTGCAGGACTAGTTTCTCTTGGACACATCTTCGATGTCCCTTCTCTCCCTGGGGAGCACCGCCCTGGGCGGCAGGTGGTGCAGCTTCTATCCCCTGGTGTGCCCACCCTGCCTCGCCCTTGGCATGATCCTTCCCTGTGATTTTGAGAACGTTCCAACCAGGCTGCCTGACTTGCAGCAGGACACAGAGCAATGGAAATTGTGTGTATATTTAGCATGACATGTAAATATTTTATAGAATCTAAAGTAAATAATGTATATATTTGAAATCTCAGTGTAAATATTTCATAGGCTGCAACAGGAATCTGGTATTGCTTGGAGCTTGGCATAGGACCAGTGGCCAGCAGGGTCAAGGTCAAAGGAAATCAGAAGACAAGCTGTTCATGATGCATCTGAGAGCATCTTGTTTACCCCCTTTGCCTGGCCACTGCTTCGAACACAGCCCTCAAGATTCAAATATCCCCACGTGCATTATCCACAGCAACTCAAGACCAAGTCCTCTAGCCTGAGAGGCTGCTGGAAAGAAAGCTGGGTGTAAGATCCTAAATGACTAGCTAACATTATACTGATTTATTTGTTCACTTGTTTATTGTCCATCTCACCTACAAAATGTAAATTCCAGGATGGTCCTTCTTGCCTATTATCCCATCTCCAGTGCCTAAAACAGGACCTGACATATACTAGGCACTGTAAATATTTATTTCTCATCCGATTAAATAGAGAGATTGGTGAGATTTGATGCCACACTGAATAGTGACTCCACTAGACAAGCCTTGAAGAAACTACAAACCCAGCCCATGAAAGGGGCAGTCCCTTTTCATTTGTAGTCATGCAAACCTTGAGGGTGAGTTTTTTCAAGCCGATTTCAGGAATTAGCAGAAGTTAGCTGGGTGAGGGACGTTGTTGTGTAATTGGCATGAGAAGGTCTCTGGGGTCACAGAGTTCCCGGGTGAGGCACCACTGCAGGGAAGCGGGAAGATGCTAGACTATGTCGTCTTCCCTAAACTTCCTAGTGAGGGTGCCTTCACGAGCATAACCAGGGGTAAGTGTTTCAAGACTAATTATAACCTACTCTTAGCTTTCCCAGGACTCATTATCTGGAATTTTTTTTACATCATCTACAATGCACCCAATGATAGCATTACTAGCAAACGCTTACATAGAACTTAGCGTGTCCCTGACCCTGCTCACATTGCTCTGAATTCATTTTGCCCTTGGGGCCCCTGTGAGTAATGGAAAGTAGAGGAGAAAGAAATTCAGAAGATTGTGTGACTGAATTATCTAAGGATTTTAATGGGCCATGTCCTTCTCACCTGTGAGTATGAAGTATCATTGTTGTCAGCAGAGGCAACACCTTCCTCCTCCCTGAGACTCCTCTTCCCCTGCGCGGTGTGGGTGTGGGGTCTTTGTGTGGAAGTCCAGGGCCCGGAGAAGGTAGGGCACCTGCCAGGTAGACAGAGTCTGCTTGGAAATAGGTCTTACCTCTCACAAAATCACAGAGCCTGAGGAATGAAAAGGCTCGGAGAGGGCTCAAGTCCTACATCTCTAGCCTCCTCCCAACAGATGCATGGAGAGTTCCAGAGAGCCACCATCGCTGTCTTGGGCCGTCCAGCTTGCTAGCTGCTGGCGAAACTGTGTGATGCGCAGTGGGGCCATGTTTCCTGTGACTCCTTGGAACCCAGTATCAATGGGCATTGCTGGTCAGAGAGGTGCGGGGTGCAGAAGGGACAAGAGAAGAGAGAAAAAGAGCAGGTAGAACACAAACCTAGTTCTCCTTTTTGGATATTACTGCTGTAATTCACAAGGCAATTTAGCAATCAATTCCAAACTTTTTAAAAGTCTTGTTCTTTTTTCAATTTAAAATCAAGCCCAGAGTTCTCTGCACCAGTGGAGACCTATGCAGTGTTGTCGTTGTGTCCAACAGAAAGGACGCCTTTCTTCCCATAGCCTGCCCGGCAGTCTCCTGAGATGGTTTTGAAATGCTGTTTAGACTGCAATGGACCAACTGCGTAGATCACTCCACTGTCAAGAGTGTGCCTGTCACTTTAGCCATGGCTCCAAAGTGCTGTGGCTGAGGGCCACAAGTGAGCTCAACATCTCGGAAGACAAGGAGGGAGGCATGTCGTGGGACAGGGTTTAAATAGTTTACGATGCCAGAGAAGGAGGCGGGACTCAGTAGAGGTCTGAGCTGGTGTGTCGGGCCTTCCTCCAAGGCCAGCTGCTGGGGATGAGGGCACAGTGGGCACAGCTCCTTCTGGCTCGGTGACCAGGCCGGCAAGTCCTGCCACTGAGGCAAGGCAAAGGGCAACGTTTCCTCCTCCTCCCACGTCTATAGCAGCAGCCTGGTCTGGGCGTCAGATTCACCCGGGTACGTGTTCTACTCCTTCATTCTTGAGAGGTTCTAACCTGCTTGCTTTCAAGCTGCCTCCGTCCAGGAGTGACCTGCATGTCCGCTTTTGATCACTTTCCACTGGGGAGAACAAACCATGCGGCCCTGCCCAGATGCAGGAGACCAGAACAGTCAAGCTGTGGGCTCAGGAGGCGGGTGTTGGTGACGTTAGCAATCTCTGCCAGGCCAGCAACATTGGATCAGTCAGGCACAAAACCTCTGTGACTACTGGACGCTGCGGCTGTGGCCAAGACCGCAGCTTCCATCTGCTGGGGAAAGCAAGGACTGAGCACCTGGATGCTTCTTCGTCACCTAGGAGCTCTTTGATCACACGCTGTCACGGTCACATCCTTCAGCCAGCCAACTTACTGATCTTACTGATCTGGGAACACGGGGATGCACCAGCTAGATCCCTGGCCAGATAAAGACTAACACCCGTCACATCCTCAGAAAAGAAGACACTCTATTGAAGGGCTTTCTTGACAGTCCAACTCTGAGAAATCCGTTAGAGTGAATTATATGCATATTAAGGGGATATAAAGTATTTATGTCTTTCTTTAAGCTGATTAATTCATGGTTGGCTCTAACCTTTGGGTCTCATGTGTTTTCTTGGAGCACTGAAATGTTACTTTTTTTTTCATGCCTGAGGATAACAAAAGACCAGGTCATGGGGAATGACCTTGCTCTGCTGTTTTGCTTCCAGAGTGTGAGGTTGTCCGACAGAAAATACTGCAGATATATTTCCTGGTCCAACATGCCTCGAAAATTATATGCTTTCAACTCAAAGCATAATTGGGTACAACGAACTCATGTTCATGCTGTTTTATAACATGTTTCTTAGCCTGTGGCCTTTTGTCCGCCCTCCCCCCCGACCTCCTTGAGTGCACAACTGTTTGAGAAAAGAGATTAAAGCTCAGAAGAATCCGAGTGTAATCTCTCAGCGGCTGCGGATTTGTCATGAAAGGGCTGTCTCCACGGCAGGCTGGAGACCGTTCCCTTGCACCACATTCGTCACCAAATCCAGAGTGGCAGTGTTTTTACAGGCAGTCGGGATACAAAAAAGGAAAGATAAAAATTTATAGAGGTCCCTGGTCCTCCCAGCACCCAGACAGCAGCAATCTGACAACGCTCATCTTTGGTGTCAGGGTGTGGACGCTACAGACTGCCCTTTGGAAACTGAGAACAGGGACACTTAAAAGAAATCAAAGAGCAAATATCAAACAAGCAATACCTCTTCTATCATCTCTTCTGTTGTCTCTGTAATCCCCCGTCCTTTAGTCTGAGAGATCGCTTGAAATTCTGGGGCCCTTTCAGGAGATTATCTGTATCAGTCAAAGCTTTGAAGTAGGGCTGCCGGCGTCTCATTACTGACAGAGATCAAACACCGAGCTGGAGCGCAGCCCGCCTGTGGGGCCTCGCTCACACATCACAAGCACTGAATTATCAAAGTCCAGGACGGCCTTGGCGCTACCTGCGGGTCCCCAGCCCCCTGCGTCCCGGCCTGCCTCTGGGCCCAGGCGGCGCGCCCAGCCTTCGCGAACCCCTCTGCCTTCCGAGTCAAGGCAGCCTTAAAGGTTGCATGGCGGCTCTCTTCCAAGGTAATGGCATATTTTCAACACTTTAAAAAAAAAAAAAGGAAAAAAATTAAGCCTCCACGGGGTTGAGCATTTTAAGTGGAAAATGTGCTTTGACGGAAAAGTGTTGTAGTAACAGGTCACTCTGCGCCTCACTGGTGCCACGGTGGGTTTAGCCCTAGAGATAAATCGGTTTACTTTGGGTCTGAACTTGGCACTGAACAGGCTGAAGAGGACCTAAGCTTTCCCTCTCTGCGTCTGTGACTCTGGACCGTGATTAGCATAGTCTCCTGCCCCAAATGCTGTGTCCTGGTGGGAATTTTCCTGGGATGGTAGGAAAAGGTTGTTAGGAAACCTAAGCGGTGTCCTGACTACTGGGTAGGTTTTTCAGAAAATGCTCTACCTCTGGGGCAGCAACGTGGGGTCAGGTTATCAGGGACCAGAGCTGCAGGCTCTTGTGAGAACGTTCCCGCCCTGCCTCCACTTGCAGTTCTTCTGTGAAATGTCTGTGTTACTGCCCTTGTGTTTAGGTCATGCTTGCTCAACAGAATGCCAACCTGGAACCAGTCCACCTGCCTTCTCCACAGCTCCACGGTGGGACACGTGCTGCCCTCAGCTGTTGGACGCTGGTGGAGAAAGGCGCTCAGTGACATGTCGTGGTCTCCCTCACCAGCCAGGCCTGTGATGCTTCCATGTTTCTCCGCTCAGCATTTGCTGGCCTTCTTCGCTCCCGTTATAAGATGTCTTCTCACCACCTCTCCCAACGCACTCACCAATGAACTTGCTTCCTGTAATTCTGAAGACAAAAGCCAATGGGCAGGGCCCCCTATCCTAATCCACTCCATCTCTCCCACCGGCAAATGTCCCCACCTTCCACCTATCTTTGCTCCCTCTCCCAGGTCCCAGTGGGACACGAGCCCTTCCTCCCGTGGACACCAACCCCACCCTTCTCTCCTCAGGAACCCCAGGAACCTTTTATCCTGCGGCCGGACTTCCGGCCCTCCTATGCACACGAGTCTTTCCCACCTGCATTTGAGCATGTTCGATGTCTCCCACCTGAAAAGCCAACGAGCACACACCCCTTCATCCTGTGTTCCTCTCTGCTCCCTGTCCTGTCACAGTTTTGTTTCTGCTGCACCATTCCATCAGAACTCGTCCCGAGAACAGCAGTGACTGTCTTACCATCGAACCTAGTGGCCACTTTGGTCTTATGCAACTGTCGTTCTCCCCGCCATTCAGAGTAACCAGTGGCCCTTTCTTCTTCAAGGACTTTCTTTCCTTGGCTTTTTTGATGCCAACCTCTGTTTGTTTTTCCTGTGCCTCTCTTGGGCCTCCCTCCAGAAGTGGCTGCCGCATGGCAGGTGCTGAGAAATGCTTGAACCAAGACATCACATTGATCCCCCTTTATTACTGTTTCCCATCCTTTCCTCTTTCCTCTTTGTTTCCCTGCCATGCCGAGAGCCGATCGCATTCCTGCTCTCTGCTGGGAGGTGGGGAAGGACTGTTGGTCCTCACCCTGTCTTGTATGATGTAAGCCTGGTGGTCCGATTGTCTATGAGAAGATACTCGGAGCTTCAAAGACCAGTAAAATCCTGTCGGTCCCTGAGGCAGGGGATGGTTCAGAGCAGGAGGGGGCAAGTGCACACGGAGTCACAGAAATAAGAGGGAGAATGTGACAGATGCCGGAGAGAAGTTCCCAGCTCTGCAGGGAGGAGACTGCGTGACACTGGGGAGCTGGAGAGTCAGAGGCCCCACGGGAGTGGAGACTGGTGAGGCACAGGACGGTCACTGCACTGGGGGTGACACAGACCCACTCGGGAGCGAAACTACAGCAGGGGACGGACACAGTGCAAAAGAAAGGGGGAAGAGGAAAAAATGTTGAGTATGCAATTAAATAGTTTGCAATATTTTTACTTTTTTATTTACTTACTTATATTTGAGACAGAGTCTCACTTTGTTGCCCAGGCTGGAGTGAGTGCTGTGGTGTCAGCCTAGCTCACAGCAACCTCAAACTCCTGGGCTCAAGCAATCCTCCTGCCTCAGCCTCCCGAGTAGCTGGGACTACAGGCATGCACCACCATGCCCGGCTAATTTTTCTATTTAGTGAGACACGGGGTCTCACTGTATTGCCCAGGTGGTTCTTGAACTGCTGAGCTCAAGCAATCCTCTCACCTCGGCCTCCCAAAGTGTGATTACAGTCGTGAGCAACTATGCCTGGTCTTTCAATACTTTAAAAATATTTCCTCTCCTCCCTCTCTCTTTCTCTCTCTCTCTGTGCATGGAAAAGGAAAGCCACAGACAAAAGCAGAGGACAGAGAACACAAAGGTGAAGGTCTGATTCCCAGCAAATCTTCAGCCGCAGAGCCACTGGCCTAGGTGAGAGATGCCATGGCCTAGGTGAGAGATGCCACGTCCCCTCCAGTGTTAGGAAGCCAAGGCTGCCTTAAGTAGCTCTGAAGCCAGATTGCAGCCGAGATTGCCTGAGGGTGGCTGAGAAACAGGAGCAAACGGAGATAATAAAGCAAAATGGCATTTTCTCCCCCCGTTCCTGGGGCTGGGCAGGAGGTGGCTTGTTAAACTGTGATTGGATCTGAAGTGTATGCAGTTCCATTGTGAGGTTGTCAAGACAATGAGGGTGAACAAAGAGGAAGATAGCAGCATCCGGAGTATTTGCTGAAGCATGAAGAGAAGCCAAAAATATCCATATTGATTGCACCCCGGTAGGATCCCAGCCCCTTTCTTATGTCAGTGAGTCACTGCTGCTTATTGAACCATAAACCCCAGGCGAAGTGCGGCCCCTGTGGCCAGAACAGCCTGGCTCTGCGGCCTGGGGCTGTTTCGGGAAGGGCCCCAGGCGCCCGCCGCCAGCGTGGTGGAGCGAACACATTCGCCACCGCTCTGAGGACTCGCTGTGGGTTTCTAGGGCTAGTGGGAAGGAGCCGACGGAGAGAAGACTGGCACCCTTCAGAGCTGCATCTGAAACCGGAGGACTCCTTGAGGGAGAACTTATGTTTGTCCCTGCCAGTAGAGTTTTGAAGGAAAAGCACAGCGACAACTGAGAAGTGATGTATTGGTGGGTTTATAATTGGGCACAGAAGATAATGGGCCAGTTCTGAAATTGTCCTCTTGCTATCTGTCCCTTTCCCAAAAGAAAGCGTCATTTTTGCTGCTGTCATCTGTTTGTATTTCAGACATTTATCGCCCTGGGAGGCTCCTGCTGCCAGACTTGTTGTTTGTGCCCAACACGCCTCTCTAGGGGGAAGAATGACTCCTGTCGAACTGTGAGCTGCCTTATAAACAAAACTGATCTATGAATACGGAATGGGATCCTCAAAGCCTCTGCTTGTATTGTGGTCAGACCAACGTGCAGGGAATTTGGACCCAAGTCCAGCGCCACGCTGCGTTTCTGGCACGGTGGCAGCCCTTCCTGCACCCCTGAACCGCCTGCACGCTCAGCCCCGCCACACCTCCAGGACTGAGAGCTGGCCGGCCTTCCCTCTGCCGCTCGCCCGGGTCTCCAGGTCTCCCTGTGAGTCTGCATCGGTGCCTTCGTCAGCGCGCGCGACCAGGGACTGTGAGTCAGGGAGGGCAAAGCAGACTGCCGGACGGAAGAACAAGAGAGGATGAACGTATTTCATCCCCAGACACCAGCACCTCGGTGAAAGGCGCAAACTTGCTCCCATTAGGGTGCGATGAGCCCAGAGCCCAGTTATAAGTACAACCCTCAGTGTTTCAGCTTCTCTGGGACTAAAACATATCTGTGTGTGCACAAAGTCCAAATTATGCTAGGGTACAAAACTCCTTGCACTTCCCAGTGTGTGTGTGTATGTGTGCATGCATGGGAAAAGTATTGGGTTAATTTCTGAGTGTTATACAATCATTCATTAGTTACTGAGTGTCTATGAAGTTCCAGGCATTATTCTATGCCATGAAAATATGACTGCAAAATAAAAACCCTTCCTTTGTGGGAGTGGCAGACAGGAATAAACAAATAGTCAAGTATGGTATTGTGTGTGCCACACAGGGAGAAGTTCTATGCAGAAAACTAAAGCAGGACGAGGTGCAGAGCGTGCTGGGGGTGGCGGGGGCTTATGAGTTTCAGCAGTAGTAGGGTTGCTGGGGCAGGCATTTGGACCAAGAGCCAACGGAGGGGCCCGGCTCTAGCCATGCAGCTATCTGTAGAAAGAGCTTTCTAGATGTTCATTCTTAATAACATGCATTTTAAAATGTCCCACAAAATTACAAATTTTCAGCAGTGTCCCTCAGTCTGAAGACCTCTCCTATCTCTTTGGGGCCACAGGATTTTGTGGGAACGCTGCGGCTAAAACAGAGGGGTTGGTCTCACCATGGCAGGGCAGACTCTCCCCGAGGGGACAGGGAAGTTTCTGGGTGGTGAGGACCACAACAGAGCAATCACGTTTCCTCCAGCAAGGACCACAGCGCGTAAAGCAACCAAAGAGAAGATGGAGGTAAGGAGGGGCTCCCACCAAATGGTCACATTTTATGTCTTATTCTTTCCTCCTTTCATCCGATTTGCAACAAAGTTCAATGCAATTCAGATACAGGGCGCTGTGGTTTGCATGTGGTGTCCCCACCAACACTCACGCTGAGATTCCATCCTCAGTGTGGCAGGCTCGGAGGGGGCATAATGGGGGGTGTCTGAGTCAGGGTGGGGGGAAGATCCCGAATGAATAGATTAATGCCTTCCCGCAAGGACAAGCAACTTCCCACTCTGGAAAGAATGGATTGGTTCCCAAGAGTGCAGGTTGTTTAATAGCCTGGCTGCCTTGGTTTCTCTCTCTTGCCTTCTCCCTCGCCATGTGATCTCTTTGCACATTCCTGTGCCTTTTCTGCTTTCCATCATGAGTTAGGGCAGCCTAAGACCCTCACCAGAGGCAGCTGCCCAATCTTGAACTTTCCAGCCACCAGAATCATGAGCCAAATAAACCTCTTCTCTTTATAAATTCCCCAGCCCCAAGCATTCCATTAAATTGACACAAAACAGGCTAAGACATAGGTATTATTACATATGTGTACAGTTGACTCCTGGTGTCATGGCAAAGGGCACATGTTACTCTCCAGGATACTGAAATGCAAAACTGGCAAGTACCCCAGGTCTTGCCTCCAAGGAAAGGCCCGTGGAGTTAACTCCAGGGAGGGGGCTCTGTAAAGTCAAAGTTAGGAGACCTTATTTTCTGCCATAAAAACATGGGGAAGTTTAATCTCTCTCTCTGCTTTCATCATCCCATGAAGAGAGGGCACAATGACTCCTTTCTACTGCCAAGGCAGGCTCTAGCCTAAGAGGAATGGTACTCTGAGCACCAGCACTATTCTCAGATGTCTATGAGATTCCTTTCTCTGCCCTCACCCTGGTAACTACCAACTAGATGGATGCTGGCAGCCTCCAGCTACCCAGGGCTAGCCATCTACTCAGAGTGCCTGAAGTGCAGACTAAAGTGAGTCTGAATCTGAGTTCCCTCACAACCCAGAGAAGGGCCTTTTCCAGTGGGAACAGTGGATCTATATAGCCTGAGGTGGCAGAGACTTTTAAGGATATTGTATGTGAGGAATTGTGAGTGGCAAAGTTGTAAGGGGATTTTTAAGAAGGATCAGTTCAAGGTATCTCAAACTCTAGTCCTCACTCCCACCCTAGCTGTGTTATTTTGGTAATTTACTAAGCCTTTATTTGCCTCAGTTTCCTCATCTATAAAACAAACTGTAAAAATAAAGCCTTTCTCACTAAAGTGTTAGGAGAATTAAATAAATTAATTATCTATATATTTACATCTATATCTAAATATCTATAAAGCACTTACAACAATGCCTGGAATACAGCAAGCCCTTAATTACAGTAACTCTTTTTTACAATTCCTAGGGAACAAGAAAGATGTCACTTCTATTTTTTGGCTTTCTGTGTATTTTACAGATTTTCTGGAACCTAATCTCAAACTCTGCTGAAGAGTCACTGGCAGATGAAAAAGGAAAGTTATAGGAGACAACCTGAGGGAATATCTGATTGAGCCATGTTTCAGATACAATTTTCTTTATTTTCTTTTTTTGGAAGGGAGAAGGGGGTGGGAATTGTAATTCTATACATATTTTAAACACTACCAAACTTTAACAGTATTGTGTTGTATAGTCAATTAAAAAAATAAATTTTGATGTGCATATGAAGGTGTACAACACGATGCTATAAGATGCACATATATACTGTATATATGGTAACATGGCTGCTATAATGAACAAATTAACGTATGCATCATTTCACATAGTCACCTATTCCCACCTACCTACTCAGATGACAGGAGCAGCTATAATCTACTCATTTTGCAAAAACCCTGAATACACTATCATTAACTATAATCCTCATGTTGTCTATTAGATCTTTTGACTTGTTCATTCTACATATTTACTACTCTGTATCTTTTGACATACATCTCCTCATTTCTTCCTTCCCCCAAACTTGACCCTGGTACAGTCAGTTTTACTTTAGATTAACACACTTATTTACATGTCATTTTTCATTTCTTCCTGCATCTCTAATCTTCTTTGGGGGATTATTTTCTTTCTTGTCCTCACTTCTGTATTTTCTATCCTTTTAATTCTTTCTGTTTCTATATATTTTCTTCTGGTTTATCTTCCATTTCACTGATGCTTTCTTTAGCTATGTTATACACAGCTATTATACTATGCTGTTATACTATTCATTGACCTAATAATTTTGGTATTATATTTTGCCATTCTAAAATTTTTATTTAATTCCTTTTCAAATCTTCTATGTCATTTTTATACTTTCCAATTATTTTTCAAAGTTTTCAATCTTTTTTATAACCCCCTTGAACATAATAAGCATAGTTATTTTAAAAAATGTATCTGATAATTCTACCATCTGGAATTCCTACATTGTTATGTCTATTTTCCATTTCCATTTATGATGTCTTATCCACTTTTTGTGCCTGGATATATTTTAATTTTGTACTGAAAATTGTAATTGAAAAACTGTTTGTAGAAGTTAGATAAGAACTTTTCCTCCAGAGAATTTTTTTCTTCATCAGGCACCTTGGTATACTAGTACTCTTAAAACACCTTAATCCAATTTCAGGAACTGAGATTTTTCCATGCCACTCAATTATTTGAAACTGAGTGGAAGTCAATTTGATGATTGATTTATTTTTATCCTGATGTTCATCCTTTCTGGGTCTCAATCAAAGATCAAAGGATTTACCATGGCCATTTACCATTTGATGCCATTTACCATGGCATCAAGCATGAGTGCTTGATGAGCTTGGGATGCTTATTTTTGTCCTCTAAGACCCATGAGGCTTCTGCTTTATCTTTGACTTGGCTTAATTAAATCTTATTAGCTTTTTGATCCTTCAAGGAGATTTGAACAATGATTTTTCCCAGATTTTCTGATTGTCTTCAGCAAGAGGATTTGTCCAAATTATCCCAAAGGTAATGCAATTGTAAGTCCTTTCACAGAGACATTTTTCTGAAGGTCTATAGAAAGTATAGTTGAAAGAGCTATATACAATTCCTGTCCTTAGTGCTAATAGGCAGTATGAATTTGAGTAAATAACCTCATCTATCTGGGATCCCATTTCTCTTCTACATCAGTAAATTCAATTAGACACTCTTTAGAGATCCTTAAAGATCCAAAATTTTATGATTTCTTGGCTCAGGAATTTGCAAAGAGAAAAGCATAATCCATTGAGCGTAGAAGCCTTTAAACTCATGGAAGTTTATGTTGATTCAAAGTGTCAAGCACGTCTGCACCAAGCCTGCCTCCAATTCCAGGATGCCAGTCAGGAAAATGTTTCCTGAGATTCAAGCCAGTGGCTGATCTCAGTGTCCACAGACCTGAGGACAGGTGAGCCTGAAACCTGCCTGGGTCTTCAGAGCCCACCCAGGAGGTGGGGACCACACGAGCTTTTCAGAAGAGAGAATTTAGTATAAGGAACTGGGGGATTCGAAGGCAAAAAGGGAATGCTAAGGTATCAACTGCTTTGTTGCAGCTGCCAATCCCTAAAACTGGAAGGGCAAAGAAAAGAGGATGAAACTGCTAAACTGTAGAAGCTTGGTGGGGAGGGGGGCGTGCGGGGGTGTGCGGGGGCGTGCGGGGGGGTGCAGGGGGGGCGTGGGAGGGGTGCGGAGGGCGGGCGGGGGAG
>VSMD01073149.1:0-44854 GCA_008750895.1 Mirza zaza
ATTAACCAACCTTTCGTTACCAGCTTCCATCTGTCTCAGTTTCTGGCAATCATCATTCTACTCTCCACTTTCATAGGATCAATTTATTTATTTATTTATTTTATTTCAGCATATTATGGGGGTACAAATGTTTAGGTTATGTACATTGCCCTTATCAAACCAGAGTCAGAACTTCAAGTGTGTCCATCCCTCAGATGGTGTGCACGGCACCCATTAGGTATGAATATACCCATTCGCTGCTCCTCCCTCCCATCTGACCGACACCCGATTAATGTTGTTATTCTATATGTACTTAAATGTCAAGATCAATTTTTTTAGCTCACATATGAATAAGAACTTGTGGTCATTGTCTTTCTGTGGCTGGCTTCATCCATGTTGCTGCAAATGATAGAATTTTATTCTTTTTTATGGTTGAATAATATTCCATTGTCTCACACATACCACATTTTCTTTACCGTTTATCCACTGATGGACACTTATGTTGATTTCTAAATAAATTTTAATTTGGGTTATTAGAAAGGTTGATAATTGAAGGCCTTGTTTCAGTAAATTGGAAACTGCTGAATGTTTTTACTTCTTAGTATCTCTTTCAGTAATACCCATTTGTTGCCTCTTCCTTCTGCTTCTTAAGAAGTCATTTTTAAGATTGGACTTGAATGTCTCTTTCCCAGAGACATCTTTTCTAATTTTCAAGTTCATTTATTTTTATGTCAGGTAAGGATCACATAGTATTATGTATATATCATGACAATCATGAGAATTTATTGTTTTTGTCTTACATGTCTTTTATTCTATGTAGGTTACAAAATCCATGATATCAGAATCTTCTCCTGCCTTATTTTGTGTTTAGCTTATGCATCTAGTACACCACATGGCACAATACATATTTATTGCATAATGGTAGCATGTATTCAAATGCTTACAAATCTTCTCCTCTTTCAAATTTAATCTAATTAAGTACAGGATTGCATTGCATTCATTTTCATATTTTCAATGACCTGTATAGATCTTGAACCATGGTAGAAAAAAAGTATTTGTTGAAGAATCAATATAGCATTCAAGTTTAATATATTGTTCAAACACTGAATCATTTTCATCCTTACTCCTTACCATTCTGACTGACCATTTTTCTTCATTTAAATTTTCCCTTTTTATGTAAATGATCAAGACTATGTCTGCAATACACCAAAACACCTGGCTCATTTAAATAATTGAAAGAACAGAAAACACAGAATAGAAAAGATGTAACTACATGTATGAACAAGAAAATCCATCAGAAAAATCAGTCCAATTGTTTCTTACCATAAACATGATGTAAACAGCTAATTGAGTAATTTTTCCCCACTATTCACTTCCTTGATGTAACACTGTAATGACACAACTTGTAAATATGTACATTAAGTCCTTAAGTTAGATTCAAAGGACAATATCTAAGCGAGAGCCATTTACTCTCCCTTAGTTTGGAAAGAAAGCCCATTCATGAAAAAAGAAGTGGTGAAGACCACAAAGAAAGAAAAGCCAACTCTCCAACCTAGAAGTGATGCATTTTTTTTTTTTTGAAAAAATAAATTGAAAAAAGTGTGTGGTATATCTTTAGCAAAAAGGTTCCCAAAAAGCTGACTTTTGAACAGATTCAAAATATGGAGTTAAACATACTAGACAAATAAAAATATTATCCAGATAAAAACCTTGAAATCATAAAACTTTTGAATGATAAAACTTTAGATCTTGAGAAGAGCACAAAAATCATCTAATCTTCAGATCTCACTCAACAGTTAAACAAACTGAGACCTAGAGGCAATCATGAATTCACAAGGAATTTATTTACATTTTTCAGGGATGGGCTTAGAACTGAATCATGTCTCTATTTTGTTCTCTTTTTCACATCTCCTTCAATTGCTCAACCATCACAGATCATAAAGTTATCAATGGTACATCCTGAGGAACTCAGAATACTTTAATTCTATGTAGACAATAAATAAGTGTTGAATTGGTGCTATTTTGAACATTAGGAAATGTGGCAGGCTTTTAAAAGTAAGTAAATATTATGTTAACTATATTTTATTTGTTTCATTCAGATGTCATTTTTTTCCATCCAAGTTTGAGTTGACAGCAAGCCCATTCATTGACATCGTATTTGAAAAGTTAAATAAGTACCAAAGAGATGGGTAAACTAGAGAGGAATTGTTAAAAGTCTGGAATGATATAACTAGTACAACCTCTGTAGAAAGCAATATGGAGATACCTTAAAGCAATACAAGTCAATCTACCATTTGATCCAGCAATTCCATTACTTGCCATCTACTCAAAAGAACAGAAGTCATTCTATGAAAAAGGCATCTGCACTCAAATGTTTATAGCAGTACAATTCACAATTGCAAAGATGTGGAAACAACCAAGTGCCCATCAATATATGAGTGGATTAATAAAATGTGGTATATGTATACCATGGAATACTATTCATCTATAAGAAACAACAGTGATATAGCACCTCTTGTATTTTCCTGGATAGAGCTGGAACCCATACTAGTAAGTGAAGTATCCCAAGAATGGAAAAATAAGCACCACATGTACTCACGAGCAAATTGGTTCCACTGATCAACACCTAAGTGGACATATAGGAATAAAATCTATCAGGCATCAGACAGATGGGAGGGGGGAGGAGAGGATGGGTATATACATACACAATGAATGTAATGCTCACCATCTGGAGGATGGTCACACTTGAAGCTCTGACTGGGGGGTAGTGGTAAGGACTATATAACCTAATCATTTGTACCCCACAATATGCTGAAATAATAAAAAAAAGTCTGGCATGAGTAAATATTATGTCTTTCTTTTTTTAGGTAGTTTGGTGATCTCTAATTCTTCCAAAGGCCCAGAAGATGGAATAGTAGGAATCTCTAGGTATCTGTCAGTCAGCAAAATAACTATTAAGCTGACAGGAACTGTCTAAAGCAAGTATTTTAGGACTTGGGAGTCTAGTAGAACACTTGCAGTGTCCAACAGAGAGCACGATGGAGAGGCTGGTACATTTTGATAAATTTCAGTGAGTATCTACATTATATGTAGCAGCTATCATTTCCCATCCTCCAGTCCCGTCACGAGCAGCCATAATGATGGTGGGACACGTTCCTGGTATGGCTTTCTGGTTTCAGGATGAACATAAAGGACTTTGTCTTTCCAAAATAGGAGTTGTGTTTTTTTGATCGATGATCACTGTTTTTCATCCCTGATGGGCAGGCACAGAGGTCAGCTATTCTTTTAATACTTATGGACTGAAGCAGATTCCTAGGTGAAAAGATAATAAAAAGACAAAACTTTAAAAAAATACTTTTTTCTATTTTTGGAGCTATAATTCAAGAAAATATTCATCAACATGCATCACTCTGCAGAGACAATGAAATGAAAAATTCAATGACCACACACAATAAGAAATAAACACTTTGGAAAAATAGTTTAGAAAAGACACCAGCAGATACCTGAAGTCCTCCAAAACAACAACAAAAATCAGCAATTCCCAAAGATTGAGCAGATTAGATTTCTAGTTACTATGACATAATATTCAGAATGTCCAAATTTAATAACAAACATACAAAGGAAACAGGAATTATAGACAACTGTAAGAAAAAGTAATATGAGAAAATCATCCCTAAATAAGCCCAGATGTTTAAACTAATAGATAATAACATGAAATCAACTGTCTTAACTATGGCAAATGAGCTAAGGAAAACTATGGGAAAGAAGTAAAGACAACTAAAAAAAAAATCTGAAAAAAATAAGAATATCAATAAAGTGATACAAAATATAAAAAAGGAATCAAACAGAAATTTAGAAACTGAAAGTTAAAATAACTAAAATAAAAGCATAGTAGATACATTCATCAGAGGATTTGAGGAAAAAGAAGAAAGAATCAGGAAACCTTCAGATAGGAAAATTGAAATTATCTAATCTGAAGACTAGAAAGAAAAATGACCAAATAAAAATTATTAAAGCCTGAGGCACCTGTGAGACACAATCAAGCATGTCAATATATACATTATATGAATCCCAGGAGAGGAGAGAGATGAAGAAGCAGAAAAAATCTTGAATAAATTATGACTAAAAAGTTCCCAAATCTGATGAAAGACATAATTATACACATTCAAAAAGCTCAATTTCAAACAGGACAAATTTTAATAGATAAACATGATGACCCATTATAGTCAAATTTTGGGACCCCAAAACAAAAAGAGAATTGTGAAATCCAAAAGAAAAAAAATAACTTGTCATATATGTTCCTCAATAAGAGGAACATGTCATGTTGGCCAGAAGGCAATGGGGTGACACATTTAAAATTGTAAAAGAAAAAAAAAATATCTGTCAACTATGACTCCATATCAGGCAAGACTATCTTTCAAGATTAAGTAGAAATTAAGACATTTCCAGAGAAACAAAAGGTGAGAGTTTATTACTGGCATACCAATCCCATAAGAAATGCCAAAATGAGTCCTTCAAACTAAAATGAAAGGACAGTGTACTGTCATTTGAAATGATACAATAAAATCCAAGAACATTAGTAAAGGTAACTTCATATATAAATAGCAAAGCCAATATTATTCTAATTTTGGTTAGGTTTGTAACTTCTCTCATAAAATAATAATTATATATTTATGCTAATTGTACTGCAATATGTAAACATAAACTCTGTGACAATAATAATATAAAGGGGGATATAGAATAATAGATATATAAAGGCAGAGTATTCGTGCACTATTTAAACCAAGTTGGCATTATTTAAATTAGATTGTTATGAGTTTACATTATTAATTGTAATCTCCAAAGTAACCACTAAGAATCTTATATTTTCCTGGTTAGAGCTGGAACCCATACTACTAAGTGAAGTATCCCAAGAATGGAAAAACAAGCACCACATATACTCACCAGCAAACTGGTATTAACAGAGCAGCACCTAAGTGGACACATAGGTACTACAGTAATAGGGTATTGGGCAGGTGGAAGGGGGGAGGGTAGTCGGTATATACATACATAATGAGTGAGATGTGCACCATCTAGGGGATGGTCATGCTGGAAACTCAGACTTGTGGGGTAGGGGGTAATGGGCATTTATTGAAACCTTAAAATCTGTATCCCCATAATATGCCAAAATAAAAAAAAAATAAAATAAAACATAAAATTTAGAAAACAGAAAAAAGGAAATGAAAATGATATACAACAAAAATTTAACTAAATAAAAAAACAGTGATAATGAAAGAATTGAGAAACAGAAAAGCATAAGTTATACAAAAAAAAAAAAAAAACCCTAAAATTTAGCCAGGTAAATCTTTATCAAGTGATCACATTAAATGTGAATGGTCTAAACTCTCGTATCAAAACCAGAGATTAGTAGATTTGATTTAAAAATCCACAAAGTTAGTTTATAAGGGACTCACTTTAAATAAATATAAATAAATATAAGGACACAAAAAGATTTAAAATAAAAAGATGGAAAAAAGATATTCTATCAAAACAATAAACAAAAGACATGTATGATGGCTATATTTTTATCAGACAAAATAGACTTTAAGTCAAAAAGGTAACAAGAGACAAAGAACATTACATATTGATAAAAAGTTCAATAAACCAAGCAAATATAACAAATACAAACATAAAGGCACCTGAAAACAGAACCCCAAAATATCCAAAGCAAAACTTGCCAGATTGAAGGGAGAAACAGCAAACCAAAATTAAAATAAAATACCACTTTATACGATACCTATTAGTCTATTACAAAAAACCAAAGAAAAACAAAATAAATGTTTACAATGGAATATTACTCAATTGTAAGAAACGACAGTGAGCTAGCACTGCTTATATTATCCTGGATTGATCTTAAGTCCATTATCCAAAGTGAGGTGACACAGATCAGGATAATGGGCTCCACATGTACTCACCATCAAATTGGTACTGACTGATTAACACTATGGTGCTCAAAGGGTGGTGGTGTTCTCCAGGGATTCGGGGATTGGGGGAATAGTCCCACATCTGAGGGATGTGGTGAGCATTGTAGAGGGTAAGGACATACCTCTAACCCTTGCTAGGGAGAGGCAAAGATATAAAATGTAACCAAAATGTTAAAAAAAAATTATCGGGTGTGGGGCAGGTGGGAGGGGGGAGAAGGGGATGGTATTTTACATACATGAGTGTGATGCGCATCGTCTGGGGGATGGACACTCTTGAAGCTCTGACTGGAGGAGGGAGCGGAGGCAAGGGAATGTACCTAACCTTAACGTTTGTACCCCCATAATATGCTGAAATAAATAAAAAAAATACACAATTTCATCAAACCAAAAGTAAAAAAAAAACAATTTGGAGACTTCATATACTCTGATGAAAGACTGAAATCTTTCCCCCCAAGATCAGGAAAAAGGTAAAGTTGTTTCCTTTTGCTGCTTCTATTCTACTTGAAACTCTAGCCAGAGCAATTAGGCAAAATAAAACAAAACAAAACAAAACAAAAACAGTAATATATATATATATATATATATATATAATTCAAAATGGAAAGGAAGAAGTATCTATCATCTATGGTTATAGATGATAGAATCTTATAGGTAGAAAATATCATAGAAACTACAAAAATGTTATAAGCTAATAAATAAATTTACCAAATTTATAGGATAGAAAAAGAACACAGAAATTTGTTACATTTCAATATACTTGTAATGAAGAATCTGAAAAGGCAATTTAAAACATGTATATTTATAATAGCTACAAAAAATAATAAAATAATTAGGAATAAACTTAGCCAATAAGGAGAAAAACTTATAAATTGAAAACTATGAAGTATTATTTAAGAAATTAAAGAAGAACTAAATAAGAGACATCTTGTATTCATGGATTGGAAGATATCATATTGTGTGTGATGCTGGCATGAAGTATCACACATATATAAACCAGAGGAATAAAATAGAGGATTCAGAAATAAATCTGCACATATGCAATGATTTTTAACAAGATACCAAGACCATTCAATGAATAAAGTACATTCTTTTGAACAAATGGTGCTGATGAAACTGGATATTCACATGTAAAATACAAAGTTAGATCCTTACTTTTCACTTTGTATTCAAAACTAATCAAAGATCTAAACTTAAGAATTAAAACTATGAAGTCCACAGAAGAAAACCTAGTTGAAAATCTTCATGACCTTGGATTAGACAATAAATTATTAAGTATGACAACAAAAATCTCAGAGAATTAAAGATAAAATAGATAATCTGGACTTCATGAAATGTTTTAAAAAACCTATATACATCAAAGAATAATATCAAGAAAGTGGAAAGACAACCCACAGAAAATGATATCATATATATCATTTGAAAATTTAATTCTAGGTATTCACTCTTTATCAGATATAGAGTCAATATCTAGAATTAAACAACAAAGATACTACAACTCAATGACAAGAATAACACAAACCAATTCCAAATGGCAAAGGACCTGAATAGACATTCTCTGAAGGAGATATTCCAATGACCAATATGCACATACAAAGATGATAAACATCATTCCTCCTCAGGAAAACACATATCAAAACTACAAAAAGATACCATTTCACATGTATTAGAATGGCTATTATAAAAACAAATGAACAATGAGTATGGGTGAGAATAAGGAGTATTTGGGACTTTCATGAATTGCTGGAAGAAATGTAAAAATGGTGTGGTTGCCGTGGAAAAAATTTTGGTAGGTTTTAAAATAGTTAAATATAGAATTATCATGATCCAGCAATTCTACTATTAGGTGCATACTCCAAAGAATTGAAACAAAGGAACTCAAACTGATTTTTTTTTTTTTTTTTGAGAAAGAGTCTCACTTTTGTTGCCCAGGCTAGAGTGTCGTGGTGTCAGCTTAGCTCACAGCAACCTCAAATTCCTGGGCTCAAGCGATGCTTCTGCCTCAGCCTCTGGAGTAGCTGGGACTACAGGCATGCACTACCATGCCTGGCTAATTTTTTTGTTTTAATATATATATTAAAACATATATATATATGTGTGTGTGTGTGTGTGTGTGTGTTTAGTTGGCCTATTAATTTCTTTCTATTGATAGTAGAGACGAGGTCTCGCTCTTGCTCAGGCTGGTTTTGAACTGCTGACCTTGAGCAATCCACCCACCTTGGCCTCCCAGAGTGCTAGGATTACAGACGTGAGCCACCACGCCCGTCCATCAAACTGATATTTTTTTACTGATGGTTTAAGCATCCTTAATCACAATAGATAAAAGTTGTAAATAACAAAGTGTCCTTCAACAGGTAACTGGATAAACAAATCTGGTATACACATACTATGGAATATTATTCAGCCCTAAAAAGTGAATGTGAGTTTAATATATGTAACAACATGAATAGATCTTGAAAACAATATGCTAAATGAAATACGCCAGATACAAAAGGACAAATATTGTTATGATTCCACTTATACTCAGAACCTGTATTATGCAAATTCATAGAAACAGAAAATAGAATAGAGGTTTTTAGAGACTGGGAGTTGAGAAGAGAGGCAATGGTATGAATTATTTTTTAATGGGTACAATTATTTTTTAATGGGATCATGAAAAAGTTCTGGAAATAAACAGTGGTAGCTATTACACATTATAAATATTCTAAATGTCACTGAATTGTACACTTCAAAATGGTTAAAATAGTAAATTTTATGTATATTACACAACAATTTTTTAAAGAGAAAAAAATGATATTGATAGGCTTGTATAGAATTTCCTACAAACTGTATTGATAAAACTAAAACCAGAGAATTATGTTTTTGGGCTCACAGCCTTAATTGCAAACTGCTTACATTGTTCCCTCTGCATATAATACCCTTTTCACTGTCTTCCAACCAACATTCTCTTGTTCTCCCAAATTCAGCTAAATATCACAACTCCTATTAATTCCTAACTGACACTTCAATGGAAAATTCAAATTATTTTCTGTATGTGTTAACATCCATCTATGCATATCTGAATTATTCATTCACTTATCCAATAAACACTTTCAAATGCCTATTCTATAACATTTAGTAACTTTCAATTACCTATTTATCTTATCACCCTTTACCAGAAATACCTACTTTGTTCCTCAATAAATTATATGCTTCTTTGAGTAGGGATATGTTCTTTTCACCCCTGTCTTTCCAATGACTAGCAAGATACCTGAAACTTAGTGAGCACAATTCAACTTTTGTGAGAAATATTAATAGAAAACAAAACAAAATCTCTAAATTATACTCTATTGGTAAAGATGTTGGTTTGGAAGCAGCTGAGAAGAACAGGTATAATTTTCCTCTCTGGTTTGAGTTTTTAGGAAACAGAAAAGTTCCCACTGTCAAATTACCAGAAGCTCATTTTAAATTAAGATATTAGACTGTAAATATTTAAATTATTTTACAAATACTAGTGTAAACTATACTAATTAATTTGTGATATAGAGCATAGAAGCCAATGAGCCAATTCAATTAATCACTATGTATGTGAATACACAAATACAATAAGTGTGCGTTAAGTTGAAATTCATCCTGCAGGTAGCTTCAAAGTCTGAGATAGACAGCAATACCAAGATCCAGAAATCAAGATTAAGTCCCTCTTGTATAGAAAAGCTGAAACCAAATTAAGATTCAATCTATTTAAAAATTAACTGTGAGTTTGAATTAGAATGCGTGTTTTTTATGCAACACTTTTTATTTTAAATGTAATAAACAATGTCAAAATTATGAAGTTCCAACACTAAAAAAAGTACCTGGAGAAAAAATGGAATGCATACTTCCAGGTATTTATATAGGCTAAGTCACAGAGACCTGGTCATTCTTAGGTTACTTATTTATTCATGTGAATTCTACTTCATTTAAGAGTGAATTTAAAGAAGTAGACTCCATGGTGTCTAGCATGCAATAAGGCAGCAGAATGTAGTGGCTCAGAGCATTAGCTTTGGAACCAGAATGACTAGGATCAAACCAGTCACTGTTTCTTGCTAGCTGTGTAATCTTTGGCAACTTGCTTAGTTCTCTGGCCCTTAGATTTCCCATGAATATGGACTTAATATTCTGCTTTCTCATGAGGTTTGTTGTAAAGATTAGATGAGGTAATGGAAGCAACATCTTTATAGCAGTACGTGACACATAGTGCTACATAAGCATTTATGTGTATTTTTATAATTATTACAAAGTTATGCAAAGTACAAAAATATACTAAAGGTAACAGCTAAAAGTTACAAAAGGCATGGATGAGAATATTTGTGACATTAAGAATGTGTATATATATATATATATATATATATATATATCCTTTTTTGTTTGGGTCACATTTTTTATGCTATAAGTTCCAAATACAACATTATACATTTTATTGGGATCATACAATTAAACAAAACCCAGCTATTTAGTGGATGAATCACTGTTCTTGTTTGTGAAGCAAGCTATCTCTTCCAAGTTTACTTATGAGGAGAAATGCTTTAGTTCAATGAAAATGGCCTTAGTGACATCTTCATAAGAGACACAGTTGCCCATTTTATAGAGCTGTGTTCAGCATAAGGCTGTGGAGCTCAAAAGCCATTCAATAAAAGCTCATTTGTGGAGGTGTATGATTCTCACACTTGGTCCTCTGATTATTCCTTATGACTTGTGCAATTAGAGAGAGACGAAGGTTAATGTATTATGATAAACTGAAATGTTGAGTTTAAAGTGGGATTTTCAGTCAAAGAAAGTTTCCTTAGAATTAAGCTATCATTGGAATACTGTAGATTTTTTCCTATGATTCATGTTGTCCAGAAAGCTTTAAATTTCTGAAGGTTTTAAAATGTGTTTTGAATATATTGATAAACACCTTCAGACATCAAAGTTTTCACTAAAATTGACTAAATAGAAATATCTTCAGGAAGTCCTGGCCAGAGCAATTAGGTAAGAAAAAGAAATAAAGGTCATCCAAATTGGAATCTTTGCCTAAGACATGATCTTATATACATAAAATCCTCCAGATTTCACCAAAAAACTGTTAGAATTGATAAACAAATTTAGCAAATTTTCAGGACACAAAATCAACAAGCAAAAATTAATAGTATTTCCCTATGCCAGCAACAAACTATCTAAAAAAGAATCAAGAATGTAACTCCATTTAAAATAGTCATAAAAATTACTTAGAAATAAACTTAACAAAGGAGGTGAAAGATAGCTACAATGAAAACTATGGAACATTGAAGAAAGAAATTGAAAAGGACATTAATACATGGAATGATGGATTGGAAGAATTAATATTGTTAAAATGTCCATAATACCCAAAGCAATCTACAGATTTAATGCAATTTCTATCAAAATACCAGTACCATTTTTTACATAAATAAAAAAAAAAAAACTTTAAAATTGATATGGAACCATAAAAGACCTTAAATATCCCAAAGCAATCTTGAACAAAAATAACAAATCTGGAGGCATTATACTACCTGACTTTAAAATATAGTACAAAATACTACTCCATGGTATACATATACCACATTTTATTAATCCACTCATGTATCGATGGGCACTTGGGGTTCTGATATAGCTGGAACTTATTCTATTAAGTGAAGTATCCCAAGAATGGAAAATTAAGCATCACATATACTCACCAGCAAATTGGTATTAACTGATCAACACCAAAGTGGACATATAGGAATAATATTTATCGGGCATTGGGCAGATGGGAGGGGGGAGGGGGGATGGATGTATACATACATAATGAGTGCGATGCCACCATCTGGGGCATGGACATGCTTGAAGCTCTGACTCCAGGGGGAAAAGGTGGGAAAGGCAACACACATAGCCTAAACATTTATACCCACATGATATGCTAAAATAAAAAGAATATATAGTACAGAATAATAGGAACCACAACAGGATGATGCTGGTAGAAAAGCAGACACATATACAAATGGAACATAATAGAGAGCCCAGAAATAGACCTAGACATTTGCAGCCAACTAATTTTCAACAAAAGTACAGAGAATGCACACAGGGCAAAGGACAGTATCTTAAATAAATGGTGCTAGGAAAAATGAATATCCATAGGCAGAAGAATGAAACCAGAACTCTATCTCTCACCAGTTATAAAAATCAACACAAGATGGATTAAAGATTTAAATATAAGGCACAAAACTAGAAAAAAACATAGAAAAAACACTTTATAACATTTTGGGCAAGGATTTTTTAGATAAGACCTCAAAAACACAGGCAACAAAAGCAAAAATAAACAAATGGGATTACATCAATTTAAAAGCTCTGCACAGCAAAGGAAGCAATCAACAGAGTGAGGAGAAACCCTACAGATTGGGAGGAAATGTTTGCAAACTATATATCTGACGAAGAGTTAGTATCCAGAATATATAAGGAACTGAAACAACTCAATAGCAAAAAAGAAAAAAAAAATCAAATAATTTGATTAAAAATTGACAAAAGATTTGAATAGTCATTTCTCAAAAGAAAATATACAAAGAACAACAGGTATACAAAAAAATACTCAGTATCACTAGTCATCAAGGATATGCAAATTAAAAACACAATTATATATCACCCCACACCAGTTAGAATGGTTATTATAAAAAAGGCAAAAATAATAGATGCTGATGAGAATATGGACAAAGAACTCTTATAAACTGCTGTTGGGAATGCAAATTATAGTAGTACATTTATTAGGACAACAGTATGGACATTCTTCAAAAAGTTAAAAAATAGAACTACCCATATGATTCAACCATCTCAGTATTTGGTATATATATCTGAAGGAAATGAAATCAATTTTTCAAAGAGATATTTGCCTTTCCATGTTTATTGCAGCAATATTTACAGTAACCAAGATATGCAATCAACGTAAACATCCATCAATGGATGCATGGATAAGAAAATGTGGCATCTATACTCAATGGAATATGATTCAGTAATAGGAAAAGAATGAAATAATGTCATTTGTAGCAATAAAGATAAACCTAGAGGGCATGATGTTAAGTGAAATAAGTCAAGCACAAAAGGACAGATATTGTATAATCTCACTTATATGTGAAATCTAGAAAAGTTGATCTCAAAGAAGTAGAGAGTATAATATTGATTTATAGAGGCTGGAGAAAGTGTGGGAAGGGAATGATGAAAAGAGATTGGTTAATTGTACAAATTTAAAGTTAGGAGACTAAGTTTTTATGATATATTGCACAGTAGGGTGACTCTAGTTAACAATAATGTATATTTTCAAATAGCTAGAAGAGAGGATTTTGAATGTTCTCACCACATAGAAATGACAAGTGTTTGGGATGATGGATATCTCAATTATTCTCATTTGATCATTATACAATGTTTACATGTATTGAAGCATCACATTATATATCATAAATATGTGCAATTATTATGTATCAATTAAAAATGAAATAACACTTTTAAAAAGGGAAAACGATTCGTTATTTTCCTAAGGGTGCTAAAACAGTTCAATAAATTGACTTGAAATATCAACATTTTATCTAAAATAAACTACACAGAAACCTCTTTTATTCAATTATATTCCCTGTGAGTGTCAAAATACCAGGAAAATAAAAAGATGTGTAAGTCTAAATTGAATATCTCTATGCGTATGTTTGAAAATACCCTAATTATGTTTTGAAAAGAATATAATTTTTCATTAATTTATTCAATTAATATTTAATAAGTGCATATTATATGCTCAGGACTTTGGAAGATTAAAAATAATGGACTAAATTAAAGAATTTGTAGAGTAATAATTCAACTGACTTCTTGTTTAACTTTTCCCCAATCCCTTTAAACCCTGAGATGTGAGAAATGTGTTGATCATTTTTACATCACTGACAAAACCTTTTAAAGAATAGGATAAATAGAAGATAATGAAATGATCTGAATTGATTATCAGATTCATTTATTCATGTAAATTACTAGAAGGAAACATTTGGCCATAGAGTAAGGGTGGCTTTAATTTAGCAGGCTCTTGGTGTGACAGGACTAGATGCCTATTTCTAAAGGATGGGGAGAAACCTCCTTGTCAGGTGACTGGCCCTAGCTCAGCAGTCAGAGTAGTGACTAAAAATAAAGGATAGAAAATCTCTATGCACATAAACTTGAAAATGTAGAGGCAATGGACAAATGCCTGGAAACACACAACCTTCCAAGATTCAATCAGGAGAAAATATAACTCCTCAATAGGCCAATAATGAACAATGAGATTGAAGCAGTAATATAAAAGCTTCCAACAACAACAACAAAAAGCCCCAGATCAGAATGATTCACAACCAATTTTACCAGACCTACAAAAAAGAGCTAGTACCCATATTGCAGAAATTATTCCATAACATTGAGAAGGAGGGAATCCTCCCCAGCTCATTCTATGAAGGAAGGAAGTATCACCTTGATACCAAATCCAGGAAAGGATGCAACAAAAATGAAAACTACAGACCAATATCACTTATGAATATAATTGAAAGAACACTGAATTCAACAGAAAATCAAAAATATAATCCATCATGACCAAGTGGGCTTCATGCCAGGGATGCAAGGGTATGTGATTCACCACATAAACAGAAGCAAAAACGAAGACCACATGATCATCTCAATAGATTCAGAAAAAGCATTTGACAAAATTTGGCACACTTTCATGATAAAATCCTCAATAAACTAGGCATAGAAAGAATATATCTCAAAATTATAAAATCCATATATGACAAACCTACATTCAACATCATATTAAATGGAGGACAAGTTGAAAGCATTTCCACTAAGAACTGGAACAAGACAAGTGTGTCCACTGTCACCACTTCCATTCAGCACAGTGATGGAAGTCTAGAAAGAGCAACTGAGCAAGAGGAATAAATAAAGTGCATCTGAATTGGGAAAGAGGAGGGAAAACTAATGCTTTTTGCTGACAATATGATATTATATCTATAAAACCTCAAAGATTCTAACAAGGAACTCCTGGAATTGATAAATAAATTCAACAAAGTCACAGGTTACAAAATCAATATACACAAATCAGTAGCATTCCTATACACGAATAACAGTCAAGTTGAGAGTCAAAGACTCATAAAATTCACAATAGCCACAAAGAAAATAAAACACCTAGCGATATACTTAACCAAGGAGTTGACAGATACGACAAAGAGAACTATGAAACACTGAGGAAAGAAATCAAAGATGATACAAACAAGTAGAAAAACATATCATGCTCATGGATCAGTAGAATCAACATTGTTAAAATGTACACACTACCAAAGTGATTTACAGATTCAATGCATTCCCCATTAAAATAAAAACATCATATTTCACAGATCTAAAAAATCCAGCTCTCCAACTCTCTGTGCCTTATTTGAAACCAGAAATAGCCTGAATAGCCAAAGCAATCTTAGCAAAAGCAATCTTAGCCGAAGCAAAAAGAACACCACACTACCAGACTTCAAATTATAATACAATAGGCAATGGAACAGAACAGAGAACTCAGAAACAAAACCATCCATGTACAGCCAACTGATCTTTGACAAAGCAGACAACAGTATACACTGGGGAAAAGAAGCACTATTCAATACATAGTACTGGGAGAGTTGGATAGCTACATGCAGAAAAAATGAAACAAGATCCTTATCTCTCACTAATTGCAAAACTAATTCAAGATGGATAAAAAACTTAAATATAAGGCATGAAATCATAAGAATGTTAGAAGAAAATATTGGAAAAACTCTTCTAGATATCAGCCTAGGCAAGAATTTATGAAGAACCCAATGGCAATCACAGCAACAACAAAAATAAATAAATGAGACTTGATTAAATTAAAAAACCTTCTATACAGCTAAGGACATCAACAGAGCAAACAGACAACCTACAGAATGAGAGAAAATATTTACAAGCTATACATCTGATAAAGAGCTAATAACCAGAATCTATTACATAAGAACTCAAGAAAATCAGCAAGAAAATAAACAAACCACCCCATTAGAAAGTGGGCAAAAGATATGAACAGAAGCTTTTCAAAAGCTTCAAAAAGACATCTGCACTTGAATGTTTATTGCAGCACAATCCACAATTGCAGTGATGTGGAATCAACCCAAGTGCCCATCAATTCCTAAGTGGGTTAACAAAATACAGTACACATATACTCTGGAATACTACTCAGACATGAAGAAGATTAAGTAAGGCTTTGTGCCTCAATTTGGGTAGAACTGGAGACTATTAACCTAAGTGATGGATGGAAAGAATGGAAATTCATCAGAAATCATGCAGGTTAAAGGGGGGAGGTGGGGATGAGTAAATTCATACCTAACAGGCACAATGCACACTATCTGGGTGATGGGCACATTTATAACTTTAACTCAAATTGTGCAAAACCAATTTATATCACTAAAACCTTTGTAACCCCATAATATTCTGAAATAAAATAATATAAACAAAAAATAAAGAAATGGAAAAAACCCACATATACTCTCTAATAAATTGGAACTAACTGATGAGCACACATGTGCACAGAGGGAAGTGAAACTAGTGGAAATCAATCAGAGGGTAGGGGGAAGAAGGGTATGGGTGAAAACCTACTGACTAGGTACAATGAACACTATCTGAGTGATGGGCACACTTATAACCCTGACTCAAGCATAACAAAAGTGATCCATGTAACCAAAAACATGTGTACCTCTGTAATATTTTGAAATAATAAAAAATTAAAGATGAGAAAAAATAAAAAAAAATAAAAAAGAAGGAAGTATAGAGTATTTAGAAATCTCTTAGTATTACTTAAATTTATAGTGAGCACATGATAGAGCAATAGTTAAAATAGGCAGTGACATTTTGAACATGGTTCTACTGGTGGAGTGGGATAAGGTAGAAAAACTACCTCTGTTTTCTCTCCTACTGTAGCTGTGTTTCATTCTTGCTCCATCACTGCCCATGTGTCCGTCTTTCTTTCACTTTATATCATTTCTTACTTTTTACCTGATCTTCTTTCTCCTTTCTATTTCTATCTCATGTCCACTTTCTCCAATGATTTGCCACTCAGCTTCACCTACTCTCTCTCTTCACTGGCTTTTATGTGGGATTATGCTATTTTATTTTTTGCAGTATGTTTCACAATGTACACTACACATAATTTTGTATTTCTTCAACTTACTTAAAAACAATTTGAACATCTTTTTTCCCTTTATTTCTCTCAACAACTTAGCATCCTCCTGCTAAGCTGAAATCCCAGACCTTGTCTAGAGTCCTAAGATTTCCACTCTATGATGGCCCAACCTGGAGCAAGTCTTTCTACTTTTTGGGTTTCATTTTCCCCATTAACAATGTCGGTGTCCACCTAAATGACCTTTAAAATCCCGGAAGCTGTAAGATCCCATAGCACTATTGAAGTGATTTTATTAGAAACTGTCTTTCTTCCCAAGACTGCAAGAGAAAACACATGATATTTTTTTCTCGCTATTCCAGGTGGCAATTCTACGTATGACTCAGGCCAGACCTGCTACAAACACAGTTAATGGTTTTGTATCAATTGGAGTTCTAACTTGTTTTAGTTGATTATTTTCTCTCATTAGTACTAAAGTTGATCTGGCATTAGTGGCCCAGGATATATGTCTCTGAAAGGTTAGCTAGGAGTTTTGTTTTGTTTTGTTTTGTTTAGCATCTTCTGAATCAAAGTCAAAAATTCTGAAATCTATCATCTACTCTCAGGACTGACTTGCTCAAAAGCACACTACTACCCTACAGGACTCTATTTTTCAGAACATATCATGTTCTGATATGCAGCATGTTGAAATTATTTTATAAATTTTTAGGATAATTAAAGCCTGAGACTACCTGCTTTACTTTTGTCCTCTTAAAATTTTATTAGACTAGTGATTCACACCTATGTGATGGATTTGAATGAGCTTCTATAGACTAGTTAAGATCACAGCCTAGATCCACACTGTGTGACTCATATTTTCATGAATAAATGTGAGCAATATATGTGTGCCCCTGTTTTCAACTATCTCGGATTGAGTTTGGGGTGGATACCTATGTGAACTCCCTGTATGTTTGTCCTAGTAGAATATTTAGCCATTTCGTTATCCCGATTGCAGTACTCCTGTGAGTATCACGGAGTCTAAGAGTCAAGTATACACAGAAAGAAAGTGCTATAGAGATTCAGAACAAAGAGAATAATAATTATTTGCATACTTAGAACCCACAGTGTGATGAACACAGACAAAGGCTGCAGAATGGCCTCTGAAAGAACAGTCATTCACAGACACTGCTGACGCATCGATCATAGCACTTTTGAATAGTAAATACAAATTTACTATTCAAATTCCTATTCATAACATAGGAACTTAATGTCCCCAAGGTTAGGAAAATAATACATTTCATTTACTAAGCTTCTTTCCTTCAGTAAACTCAGTTCTCTTCCTTTGTGACTAATATTAATCACTATAGCAGTGTATTTCAATACTTCTATTTTACTTGTCTCAAATGTTTGCTTATAATATGTTATATATATATATAAACATATATGTAATCATACAGACATACACACAAGCACAGCAAATTTTTTGAGTATGTCGCATCAGCATCCCTTACTGCCACAAATACACCAGCAACAACAACAACGGGCTGGTAGATTGCTAGTAAAGATTGGCGGTGTACAGAGCCTGGGGAATAGTGAAGTATTTCTATTTCTAAAATGATTTTATAAAAAATAACCACACATCTTCCATAATGCTATAGGACATTTGGAAGGAGGTTTTTTTCATGTAAATGTAGTTGGCTAAACATTGTCAATTTAACAAAAGTGTATTTCTACATTTAATCATCACTAGTTTTTAAGTTTGACTTGTGGTATATTCATAATACCAAAATTTGATGAAACTTAATAAATATATATGGGAAGAGAGAAGCAGCAGATAGGAGGTTTGCAACCCTAGACACCACACATACCAGAATAGTACAATTAGAGTGTAATCAGTAAAAATTAAACACTTAGTAAAGTATGTAAAGTTGCCTTAAGGTTGTTGGTATGGAATTTGGTTTGGGTTAATCAAGGCAAGAGAGATGTAATTATTAATGTGCATACAGAGTCCCTCATTGTCTTCTGTATATGTGGAGAGGTGATGAGCAGTGTACAAAGGCGTGCTTTTCTTTTCCAGTAAACTCCCAGAATAGCCATCGCTTGCCCTCATTGCATCTTGGCTTTCACACAATCTTTTTTTGACAAGCATTTAAGTGAGGATGTGTCTGATCAAGCTGATCAATGTGTAGAACTAAATGTGACTTTGCCTTTACAAGGTGGCAGAAGAAATTTTTTCATAGGCAGATTTGTGAGTTATCTGCATGATTGATTTTTATATAAACTCTTAGGTTCACATTTAGTTGTCAATTTGGTAAAAATATTTTGTTTAACAAAACTTAAATTTATATATGTCAAGTGAAATACACAGAGCAATTGCCCCCTCACTGATTCATTCTATTAATCAATTAACTTACTCATCACTCACTCACCCATTCAGAGAAAATTCTTCGAAATCTGAACATACATGGAAGGCACTGCTTTGGGCATTACACATGTACCTGAATAATCTCTGCCTTCAGTTCACAGTTCAAAAGTGAGGTGCACACGGTTACCAATGAGTACAGTAAAGTACCAAGGATTCTATTAATACGTTAGAAATTTACACAAGGTAGCCTGGGGCCTCAAAAGAGAAAGATATTTCCTGAGGAAATGATATAAAAATAGACTTCATGAAGGAGATTATTTGTGCTGATGTGAATCTTGAAACATGAATTGTTTTTTAAAGGTGCGAAAGACCATCAAAGGTGTTCTGTGCAGAAGCAGAATGAATAAAGGTATCCTGGAAGACAATATCTTGGCTTTCTAAAAGTTTTAAATTATTCCATTTCATGGTTCCCTATGCAAAGCAGTATTTTTAGAAGGTGTGTGTGTGTGTGTGTGTGTGTGTGTGTGTGTGTGTGTGTGTGTTGGGGGGGTCAGCTTGACCCCCACGGGCATCTGCAATATTTGAAAACATTTTTTGGTTGTCACAACTGGGTTGGGTCCAGTGGCTCCTGATATCTAATGTATAGAGACCAGAGATGCTGCTTAGCACCCTGCAGTACATGGACGGCCCCATGAACAATTCTTTGTTCCCAAACAAAGAATTCTGTGGTCCACGACGTCAATGGTGCTAAGGTTCAGACATTCTGATTTAAAGTGTGAAATGTAAGGGAATAAAGGCAGGGCACAACGAGAGATGCAGCTGAAGATGTTAAGCAGACAGGACACCATGATGGCCCCTTTTATGATATCATAGAAAGTTTGGACATTACCAGTAACGATGAATACAAAATGGGTTTGACACTTTTCTTTCTTTCTTCTTCTTTCTTTCTCTCTCTCTTTCCTTCTTTCAAAACATAATTTTGATCTATAACAGCAGCTTTAAGGGTAAAAGACAGAGGTCCAGCATCTTGGATTGTTGATCATTGTTGACCAAGCAACATTAAGTGAATTATTAATATAATTCAGATTTGAATGGACTGTGACTTTAGTAATATAATTTATCCAATTAGATTGTCAATTTCCTTATTTGTGAAATGAAGGGTTTTAAATAGATGGCCCACCAAATATTAAAATTCCAGAATAACATGTTTGTGTGAAATATAGTGTAGTAAATAATTAGCCTATATTTATGTGCTTAGATTAATCTCAGTCACACATATGAGCATGTACATCTTTAGCTACATGCACTGACACACGTGTCATTTGCCTCTCAAGTTCCTTGACTTTAGAGACATAGCTTATAAAATTAGCTTGCTGTAGGGGTACTGAAGAGGGCTGATGAAATCTGATATATACTTCTTGTAAAGTCTTCTCTAAAACAGTCATTAACACAATGCTCAATTGTCCTGCTTGTAGTGCTAAGACTCTTGTTTAGCACATATAAGATCTGGAAGGTTATTTTGTTACATTTCTAAGCCTTCATTACCTATGATTAGAGAGAATTGTCCCACAAATTTATAATTATTTCATCATGCCAATGTTAACTATCACTAAAAGAGGTTATCTTATTATTTATTGGAAATAAGTTTACTTCTAAGATATTATAAAAGACTTGCCATTAGAGAATCATGCCTGTAATGTATTATCAAAAGGAAAACATAATAAAATAGGCTTGTGTGATGGAGATGAACACGGAGTCAGGACCCGGAAAGAGCAGCAGGGACTTCAACATCCTACATAGCTTTCAAGATTGAATCTCAAACACTCATTTTATAACAAAAACACCATCAGATTAAGTGTAGCAAAACCATCATCAGATTAAATGCCCTATAGTTTCTCTCCCTGTGGGAGAGTCATCAGGTTGCTAGGCTAGGTAACATGAGCGTAAGATGAGACATAAATTTCTAATGATAATACCAAGTACAAGAAGCAAAACATGTTGGTATAAACATTTGTATAACAAAGGAGGAATCAGGGGAACCAAATCATATTGAAATTTCTGAGGATGTTAATATTAATATGACATTGACAAATCAAACTGAGGGATGTTAGAGGAAATGATTTTGCTTTAAAAGTATTTCAGAGAGAAGAAATTGAAGAAAGTCTAAGTTCCCAAAACTTAAGGCTCCAGACACCTTTTCTGCATTTTCCGACTGCAGGATTATATCATGAAATTCATGCATTTTTGTTGTCATCTTCTCTAGCCAACCTGGGAAATGTTGATTTTTATGAGTGTCTTTGAAGGTGGAAATGAAACATTGAGTTTTGAGGAAATAGCAGAGGAGTTTCAATTAAGCTCAGGATGAGCAAAGATGACAGCAGTGGCCTTGAGGCAATTTTTGCAGTTCTTACAAACTCCATCTAATATATTCTTTGGTTAACCCTAACCACATCCACTCTGTGTTAGTTTAGTGCAATGAGGCAGGAAAGGCAAAATCTACCTACAATAATGGCACCAACTGACAAGCAAAGCTAGAGAAAGGCTCAACCACCTTATGGAAAGACGGAAGCATCAGAGGTGGGGAATAGAGGCAACAGAGATGCATGGCCCAGTAGCAAGAAAAGGGTCTTGCTACTGAGCACATTTACATTCTAGTCACAGAAGGCTTTCATTGCCAATTTTCTTAGGAAAGATAACTGCTAAAAAGGGTTGGGAGTGGCAATCATTCTTCAGGCATTATTTTTCTCAAAATGACATTAGTACATTAAAAAAAAACCAGACTTGTATTGATAATACCACACAGTGCTACATCTATGGATTCAGTTCTGCATAAACATAGGGAGATAAGTTAAATATTAAACCATATGTGATGTTTAGAAGAAAATATAAAATTTTCTACAAATTTATCAACTTTTGACATGAATTGAGAAAGAATTGAGTACTATTATTTTTTTTCATAAACAGATTGCTTTTTATTGATATTCCCTATCTTGTATATAGATATCACACACGGTAAGGAATTAATTTTAATCTTTATCTACAAAGCACAGGATGAATTCTGATCTGGTCTGGACAAGATGGAGTAAATTCAGCTCTCCCCACTATTCCTGGCTAAAGATAACAATAAACTGTGGAAATAGCACAAGAGGCACCCAAAGAGAACCTCTAAATGGTGGACAAGGAAAACAAACTAGTCTGAGACCCCAGAATTAGAGGAAGAGCACAGTGAAAGTTCACTTTATGACTCACCTAATAGCTGATGGTGAGTCAGTGACTCATGTCTGGTGTTTCTCAATCTCCAACCTAGTAGCAGCAGGTGGTCTAGGGGGTTTCATTACTCCTCTAGATCAGGGAGCCCCACTGAAAACAGTATGTTAACCCTGCAGTGCAAGCAGGGAGGACCAATCAATTGCATTTCTATACAGTAGCAATGAACTGTGGAAAACAATTAAAACATAATATCATTTACAATTGCTCCAAAGAGAATCAAACATGGAGGTATACACTAAAACACATGTACCAAATATGTGTACTGAACATCATGAAATGCTAAATAAAGAAATCGAAAGCCTAAAGAAATGGAGAGACATATTGCGTTGATGGACTGGAAAACTCAGCATAATAAAGAAGTTAATTCTTCTCAGCTGTCAAAGTATCATTACATATTGTATATGTGTATTAAAATATAACATATACCCTGTAATTGTATACAACTATTATGCATACATAAAAATTTAAAATAAAAAAATTTAAAAAGAAAAATCATGTTATAATAACATGTTCTCAACTTTTGCTAACAAAAATAAAGAAGGAAAGAAAATGCTTAGATTTTTTCAAAAGTACCAGCAATATGCTTTGGAGATATAAACAAGCTTAGTCTAAAATTTGTATGAAAAGCACAGGCTCGATAATAGCTAAGCAATCTTGAAAACTAAAAATAAAATGGGAGGAATCACTCCACCTGCAATTAAGGCTTACTCTGTAGCTGCAGAAACAAAGAAATGTGGCACAGCCAAAAGTAAAGACACATAAATCAGGAGAACAGAATCAAAAACCCAGAAATAGACCCACAGAAATTCACACAACTGATTTTATATGAACTTTCATAACAGCTTTATTGAGATATAATTTACAGACCATAAAATTCACCCTGTAAGTTGTGTGATTCAGTTGTTTTCAGTAAACTGACAAAGTTTGCAATCATCACCACTCATTATTTAGAACAACTGTTTTTTAACAAAGATGTGTAAGTAGTTCAATGGAATGAGCATGGCCTTTTAAAAAAAATGAACCTTGACCTAAACCTCACACCCTATGTAAACAATATCTCAGATTATAGACTTAAATGTAAAACGAGGAACTATAAAACTTCTAGAAATAAAATGGAAGAAATTTTTAGAATCTAGAAGTAGGAAAATACTTCTGAGTTTTCACAGCAAAAGCAGGAGTCATAAATTGGAACTTATCAAAATTGAAAATTTGGTAAATTGGAACTTATCAAAATAGAAAATTTCTGCTCAGCAAAAGACCTTGTTAATAGGATAAAAAGACAAGCAACAGACACGGCAACAATATTTGTAAACCACATATCTGACAAAGGACTAATTTTTAGAATATATAAAAATCTAAAACTCAGTATAAAAATATCCAAAAATTCTGTTAGAAAATGGCTAAAATGCATGAACAGACATTTCATTTAAAGGGTTATATAATTGGCAAATAAATATGTAAAAAGTTGTTCAATGTTATTACTTACTAGGAAAATTCAAAATACAATAACCATGAGATATCAATACACACATATCACATTGGCTAAAATAAAAAAAATACAACACCAAATATTGGTAAATATGTACACAAACTGGATCACTCATGGATTGTTGTTGGCAATGTAAAATGGTATAGTCTCTCTGTAAAATACCTTGTCAGTTTTTGTAAAACTGTATATGTAATTAACATATGGTATAACAATTACACTCTTGGGATGCCCACAGAATAGAAAATTTAAGTTTTACATTTAGATAATAATCTGCACATTATTTATAAAAATAGGTGACTTTATTTATTTATTGAAACAACCCAGATGTTATTTAATAGATGAATGGCTAAACAAACTGCAATACAACCATACCATAACACAATATTCAGAAATGAAAGAACAAACTATTAATATATTCAACAACTTGAATAAATCTACAGGGAATTAAGCTGAGTGTGGAAAGAAAAAGCCTAAACCAAAATTTTCAACCTGTCTGATTTCATTTCTTTAACACTCTTAAAATCATAAAATTATAGAAATGGACAACAGACTAGTAGTTTCCAGTAGTTAAGGAGAGAGTGGGCAAAGGAGGAAAGTGGGTGTGGCTATAATAGGGCCACATGAAGGATTCTTTTGGATGTGGGACAGTTCTGTATTGTGACTGCATCAATGTCAATATCCTAATTATAACATTATATTACATTTTCTAAGGTGTTGTCACTGGGAAAATTGCTTTTAAGCAACCTATGATTTTTCTATATTATTTCTTGTAAGTGCATGCAAATCTATACTTATTTCAAAATAAAAAGTGTAATAATAACAATACTAATAATAAACACATGGGATAGGAAAAGAATGCAGATCCTGGTCTTTTTATTCTTTGAGTGCACAGTGATGAAATGGAAGCAAGATAAACATGCATAAATGGTGCTAAATAAAAATAAATCAGTAGTGAAATATGTAGCAGAGCAATACAGTCAATTCTATGCCATTTTCAAGGCACTGTAGTGTTCTGGATAGTGCACCAGAGCTCGGGTACAAGTTATGACTCATCACTTAAGACCAAGCAACTCAGGTTGAGTCCTCTAACCTCTTAGGAATTTAGTTCTTTAAGTGAAAAAATTATATACTCACTCTCCAATTAGCTGGGTAACACAAACCATTATCTGACTGAGTCCTAAATACCTCAGTTTTCCTTGGCCATTAAGGTATTTTTCATCTCTTTATTTGTCTAATGATTACAGAGATTTGTCTACCCATGACAGAGCAATAAGATCTCAGGACAGCTTGTGGTATAAGCTGAGACTAATTCTCCAAATTATTTAAGTATTTGGATGCTCAATCTTCAGTACAACAGTATGTCTACAAAACCAAGTGTTTAGGTAAAAAGTTGAAAAATGTTTTTATCATAAATTTAAAAATATTCATTTAATTTCAGAATGTGAGAGTTTCAGGAAACTGAGAATCTTTTATCTTAAATGCTTCATTTTAAATGTATGGAGACTGAAGTCCTAAGAGGGCAATGGCTGGTCCCTCACACAAGTATTTAATGGTCAGGTAAGATAGAGCCAAGAGTTCTTTCGTACCTGTTAGGAAGCTCCACCATTTTGTATCTGCAAAATCTGTAAAATACACTATTTTACAACACACAGCAAGAGAAGAGAAAGCGTGTAGAGAAAGAACAGCATAGCAGCTCTTCAATGTTTTCCCCCACACCTGGGGAAAACATTGCCGCACTCTGCTCTCATGTTATTGGATAAAGCAAATCACAAGGCCACGACTAACCCCATGGGGTAAACAACCTCTATCTCCCATGTGTTCTTCCCTCAAAGGATAGTGAAATCTCACTGGAAATGGGGCTGATGGGAAAGATTACCCGAGACCCACTACTGAAGACAAAACAGTATAGACACAGAGTGAATAATTTCCGATTTATTTTCCATCCTATTTATATTTAGCCTACAATAAACAATTGCATAATAGCAATTTGCCAAATTATATACACATGGTTATATCTAGAGTAATTATCTTTCATTACTAAGTAGAATTCATCACTTCCTGACAAGTAAACTTTAGTTTCTCATTTTACAAAAAAGCCCCTACATTAGTCAGAGTTCTCCAGAGAGACAGAACCAAAAGGATATACAGTTGACCCTTGGACAACACAGAGGTTAGGGGTGCCAATCTAATGCAGTCTAAAATCCAAATGGGGATAAATAGGAGATATTACTATCTCCTTTATATAGATACATAGATATAGATATAGATATAGATATAGATATATGAGAGGGAATTTATTAGGAGAATTAGCTCACATGACTATGAAGACTGAGAATTCCCACTGTAGACCACCTGACAGCTGGAAACCCTGGGATGCCAGTAGCAAGGCTAAGTCCAAGCCCCAATGCTTCAGAACCAGGGAAGTTGATGGTGTAACTCTCAGTCTCAGATCAAAGGCCTTAGGAACTCTGCCATGGTGGTAGAGGTGCTGCCATAAGTCCTGGAGGCCAAAGGCTGGAGTTTTGATGTCTAAGGGCAAAAAAGAAGGAAAGTGTGTCTCAGTTCCAACACACGTACATATATTTATGTGTATATATATGTATGTATATCTCTCTCTCTATATATATAGAGAGAGGTGCCTACCCACATAAGGTGCCTACCCACATTGATGATGGTGCATCTTTCTTACTCAGTCCCTTGACTCAAAGGCCAATCTCTTCTGGAAACACCCTACAGACACATCCAAAAATAAATGTCTTACCAGTTCCCTAGATATAGAGTCTAGCTCCTTAATAGAGTCTAGCTGACACCTAAAATTACTCATCACTGCCCCCATTGCCTGTCCAAGATGCACCATCAACCAACAGGTTTGGACTTAATCTCCATATCCATTATGCAAGTTACCCATCTGTCTGTAGCAGGGTTTCTCGCTCTGAGCACTAATTAATATTTTGGGTTAGATAAGTGTTTTGGGTGACTTTCTGTGAATTGGGGCGTGTCTACTGGCATTCCTGGCCAGTTGGCACTTCCCACCAGTTGTGATAACCAAAAATATCTCTAATTTTGTTAAAAGTTCCCTGGGAGGCAAAATCCCTCCATATCCTCACAGCTACTGAGAACCAATGTGCTGCAAGTTAGGAATCTCCCAGCTCCTCACTTTTATCTCCACTGCCATTTGGAAGCTTTCCTTTCTTTAATGTCTACCTGAAATTTTACCTTCTTAAGTAGATATTAATATCTCTCCTGTTTTCTTACTTCCCTTATGAGAAAATCACAATTTGTAATATATTTTACACTTCCACTCATTGTTTCAACTTGCAATATTTACTGTGGCATAATCATTTTATGAGATTTGAAGGACAAGAATATAAACCTTGTATAAATCAAGAAACCAAATCAAATCCTGGAGAGGTTAATAATGCACAAACTGTAAGAGACAAAACATGCTTTGTAATCAGGTACCAAATAATTATGTACAATGTTAAGATGCCTTGCTAACTCAGTGGAGAAGTATCTTTGCTATTCTAGTATAATTCTTATTTTTATTTTCATCGAGGATTTTTTGTGGATATTTATCCTGATTCCATTACAAGGGAAATCATTGCCTGAACTCCACAGCATCTTTTGCTTTGTATATAAAAATTTTCATCTAATGTTAAAAAGTTTATTGATTTTTAAATTTTGGTCCAGGTAGATATTGTAGGAGACCATTCAGATCTCACAGCAAAAACCCTATGGCTTATGAGCAAGGAGTATTAGGCTTCTTGTAGGAAAGATAAAGCTGAATCTCTGAGGTGAGTAAATGCCTAAAGTCAGGTGGCAGATAAGGGGCAGCATTTGGGCTGTAGTTGAGGCTGGCCGAAGGGCGGTCCCGGCAGAAGGACCGGACTCCAAGCTGACTGATGACACATGTTCTGCATGGCAGTAACCGTTAAACCAAGGAATTGTAAAAACTGTATATTGCATTAATTTAATTTCTCTTACACTTATTTGAGCATGATTTCCTAAGTCAGCACAGCCTTTCAGAGTGTGGCAGACTCTCCAGGGGTGTCCGACCCCGTGTTCCAGCCGCATCTGTCTGTGGCTCTTCAATACACTGTTCATTTTTTTTTTTTTTCGTTTTCCCTGGTTTATATATAATGCTACTCGATTCCTAGAAAAATGTAACAAAATAAAACAACAGAAGTGCATTCTCAGGAATATATAGGAAGATAAAATTGGAAACTGTTATTTTTGACTGGGTACACATCACTGCATTTCTACTTCTTATTAAGGGATGGGAGTAGCTACCCTCATAGCTGCTGGCGGCGAAGCGCGTGTGGTTGAGGAGTGTTTCCTGGGTGTCCTCCAGGCGGTCTCGGAGCTTGCGTGCGGGGCCGGGTGCGGTGGCTGCATCCGGCGCACAGGTGGCGGTAGAGCACCGAGCTGGAGCCGCGGCCCGCGCCGAGGAGCGAGCGCCCAGACCCGGCCTGCACGGAGCCACGCGGCGCCCGAGGATGGAGCCTTCTGCCCGGCCGCCCGCGGGCGCTTCGAGGCGAATGGCCTGCGTGGGCACAGCCGAGGAAGGGACTGCCGGAGCCCGTGCTGCGTCCTTGCCTCCGCAAGCTTTCTTGCCGTAATTTCTGTCGGTAAATGATTTCTGACCTTACCGCATGTGCATATCTGTAAGGCACGTCGCAGTCTTTTTAGGGGATCTGCCTGATAACGAACAAGAAAGAAGGCAGGAAGAGAGGGGAGGAAAAGAACTATCCACGCATTCCTTCCTTTACCTAAAAACGCGCAGTAAGTAAATAATACAGGCTAGCAGGGCAGTTTTCGTGAAACATCAGTGGAGAAGTCCAATAAATCGTGATAGTGTACTGGCTACAAAACAAAGGTCACATGTCTTGTGACAGCACGTGACGGCTGTGGCGTTCAGGACACTGTGCCTCTGGCTCCACCCTGTCCCACAGAGGCCGGACCAGCGCGACTCTAGGCGTCGCCCCAGGAGGCCATCCCCTGCTCTGCGCTGTGCCCGTGGGCAGGAGCCCCTGTCCTTACAGCGTGCCCCTCTGCCTACCGCGCCTGGCAAAGCGCTCGCCCTAAAACGTCGGCTCTGAAGCCATCTTCTCTGCGAAACGTTTTTTCTAGTCATTCATATTTTTCTAGTTATTCCCTTTTTCATATCCTTCTTAAATCTCTTCTTACACAATTAATAGTTGTATGACCGAGGCAGCATGATTCCTTGGTCCTAATTCATTCCCCTATGGCAATAACGTTGAGCTCTTATGGCTTGCCAGACCAGTAGGTGGACTGCCCAGCCTTTAGGAGGCCATGTGATGTGCTTGGTCCAACAGGATGTTATCTAGCAAGGTGTGATGCAGGGGGGCTTGAGCTGTGCCTGTGAGGCTGAGTGTGCCCTCTTGTACTCTGCCACCACCAGGAGGAGACATCCCTGGGTAGTTGGTGCCCTTCATCCCAGACCTCAGCCCCAGACATGTCAAGCAGACCCTAACCTGCCCTGAAGTCTGGAGCCTCGCACTGCTGACTCCAGCCAAAATCAGCTGACCTTCAACTAATCCCCTCACTGAGGAGTGAGAACAATAAATGCATATTATGGCAGTCTTTCTGATATTTGGGGGTTTTGTAGTCAGCATTATTAGGGTGACACCTAACTGATAAAATTCCTTTTATCAACTCAGAATTCAAAAATTGATATTTTATTTACCCATATCTGAATAAAGGTTTATTGATTGAATTAAAGAAAATGGTTATGCTCTTATTGTTATGGATATAAAAGGTCAGGCATGAGTGTTACACCTTCAAGAATCTCAGTGTTTGGGTAGGACAGGTTAGAGAAATGCATATGCAGCTAGGCTGAAAAGCAGGATGTGACGTGTCATGAGACTGTTCCCAGGGAAGCTTTATAATGGGACTGGGGCAGTACTTCCTATTTGAGGAAGGAAAAAGGAAATTTCATGACTGTACACAAATTTCTGGAGTAGAGCTTTGAAGGTATACAAACTTTCAGCAATCAAAAGTAAAGTGGATGGAGTAAAGGAATGGGGCACAGGCATTATGAAAAAATAGGAAGGCTTCTATAGCCAGATACCTGAGAAAGCTGGAGAAGAAGAATCATGAGAATTGCACTGGAGGAAAAAAATGTCAGTATCATGGAATAAGGATGGAAAAATTGATTGACAATCACAGAAACTTTAATTCTAAACCAATTTTTTTCAGGTCTGGGTCCATCTTATTAGTTTCGGTGTTCCTTTAATTTTATTTATTTATTTATTTTATTTCAGCATATTATGAGGGTACAAATGTTCAGGTTACGTATATCGCCCTTTCCCCCCTCCCCCTTGAGTCAGAGCTTCAAGCGTGTCCATCCCCCAGACAGTGAGCATCACACTCATTATGTATGTATATACCCATTCCCTCATTTTTTATTTTTTTCATTAGGCTGTGGACAGCTGCAGGACAACTTTCTGGGTAGCTTCGGATGACCCAGCTCTCCCTGCTTTCTCCGCTTGTAGTTCTCAAGAATAACTGTAGACTGCTGAAAATGCAATGTCCTGGAGACAGAGGCTGTTGGAACAGCCTAGGCTCTGCGCCTGCCCCTATTAGAAATGGGATATCCTTCAGAGCTGTAGTCCAGCTCTTTGTGCTCCTCTTGGGGTATAAAACCCAGGCTGGGATGCTTTTCAGGGTCCTTTAGCTGTGGTGCAAGTGGAGTGCACATAGACAAGACTCCTTCCAATCTGGGCAGCTTTCCTGAGCCTTGGAGGACCAGCTCACCAGGAATCCTACCAGGCTATCTGAAGCTCACCAGGCTTCTACTGTCCTTTGATGCTTATCTTTGAGTAATAAAGTGACTACCCTTAACTTGTGTGTGTTCTGTGTCATCAGATTTGCTCAAGCCCTAGAAGTTGCAGCCTGCGGTGCAGTGGGCTGGAGTGGTGACCACTGCAAAGGGAACGCGTTTCGCAGGAGCCACTTCAGGTTTCTGGGAGGATGAGTTAACGTATTTGTTATGTATTAAAAGAGTTTTACACATGACGTGTTGCCTTAGGCTAAAATTCAGGGTGGAAAGCAGAACAGAAATACAAGTTCAAAAAGATAAAAATATATAAAATTTCTAACTGTTAAATAAGAGCTTATTCACATATATTTTAAGCGGATGACTATGGATAGCAAATCATAATGGTATTTAGAGTCTATTAGATGCATTTTAAAAAGTGATATGACAGTTTTATTATAAAATGTCAGTTTTTATAGTGTTGGATGTGACATCCATGCAACTAATTAAACTGAAGTTGAGACATTTTAGGTATGAACTTTAAATGTGTAAAGGAGTATAGCACTTAACAAAATTTTAGGAGGCAGAACAAAAAGGTTTGAAGATCAACACTTGTCCACTTTCACAAAAGGATGAAAAGACATGAGAAGATTTTCCTTGTCTTATACGCTTTGGTAATGCTCTGTGAACAACACACCCTGCTTTCCAATGTCCATTAGCATTTTTAGGATTGTAGAAATTACTAAATTTTTTTGATCACTGAACTTTTAGCTACAAATTAATTTGTAGATTAGTTGCCATTTTTATAAAATTGAGCTTTTCTATCCATATATACTGCACACTGCTTCACTTATTTGAGTCTCCCTTTATTTTTCTTCATAAATTGTATTATCTGCTCTAAGAACATTTTGTTTAAAGCTCATTAGATTGGTTTCTAAGAAGTTTAAAGTTACGGTTTAGTTGCTATTTTGAAAAGTATATATTTTTTATAATTAGATATTAATTTTCTTTGTGGTCTCATATAGAGATGTTATTAATTAATTTTTATATGTTGATTGCATATGGCAATCTTGCCTTACTCCTAGGTTAGTTCTAATGGTTTATAAATTCTATTTTTATATTTTAATGTGAATAATTATATATTCATAAAGTATTATGGTTTCTTCTTTTCCATTTTTTTTATTGTCTTATTTTTTTGACTAAAATTTCAAGTTCAATATCATCCTGCAGAGATAATAGGTGCCTTCTCTTTCTGATTTTAATGGGATCACTTCTAAATTTTTCTTAAATCGGTATCTTGTTTGCTATAGATTCTTAATAAATACACTTTTCAAAAGTTTAAACAGGTTTAGGGTGTTTCCTTCTATTCCCACTTTGCTAAGGATAAATGTTACTGTGAATGGATGTTGACTTTTATTGACTACTGATTATTTTATGCATATATTGAGACAATTATATAATTACTCTTCAGAAGTATGTTAATATGGTTTTAGATTAATGTATATTTAAATTTGAAACTACTAGTTTTTGTTGTTGGCTAAATCTTAGTTGTTATGTTTTAATCAATTTCATGATCATTTACTAATTTGCTATTATGTTTTAAATTAGAAAATATAGAATTGTTTTTTTTAACAAAACTTATTTTGAGGGATAACCAATATATAGAAAATTATACAAATTATTACTATATACATCTCATTAAATTTTCATAAATAGAACACATCCATGCAGTTATCACCCAGTTTAAGAAAGAGAATATTACCAGAACCCCATAAGCATTTTTAGTTTTCCATTCCATTCACTATCCTGCTCAAGGTTAATCACTCTGCTGACTTTTAACATCCTGAATTAGTTTCACCTTCTTTTTTAACTTAACAAAAATGGAACAATAGTGTATGTTATATTTTATGTCTGTCTTCTATTTTTCACCCTTACATTTCTATGATTCATTCATTTATTTATTTTGCAGATATAATTTGTTCAGTCTCATTTTTGTGTGAATATGTATCTAATAAGTATATTACAGCTTATTTATTTATTCTATTGATTCTACTATGACAAACACTTAAGTTGTATCCAGTATTTGGCCATTACTAATAATATGGATATTGTTGCTGTATTCCTGTCCATTTTTGATCAAGATAAAATTTATACACTAAAATGTATTGATCTTAAGTGTAAAACTCAAATAATTTTAACAAATGTGTACCTTATGTAACCAATATCCCAATCCAAATATAGCACATTTCCATAACTCCTCGAAGTTCCTTTGCGTACTTTTCTAAATCAATTCCCTTTCTTATGGACAGCCACTATTCTCATATCTATCAACATAGATAGATATTAATAGCTCATCTTTACTTGAACTTCATATAAATGAATTCAGAGAGTAGCTACTCCTGCCTTGCTTCTTTCATGCATAATAATGCTTTGGACATTCATCCCTGTCGTTATCTATGCAGTATCTCATTGTTTTCCCATTGTTAAGTTGCCTTCCATTGTATGAATATAGCACAATTTGGTTATCCATTCTATTCTTGATGGATGTTTGGATTGTTTTATTTCTTGGCTAAAGAAGTAAGCCACTATCAAAATTTCTTTTGTGTCTGTATGATTTTGCGGAAGTATGCTTTCATTACCCTGGAGTAAATTTGGCAGGGGAATATAATATCTGGGCTGAGAGATGACTGTGTGTTATGTTTAACTTTATATGAAAGTTCAAACAGTTTTCCAAAGTATTAATAGTTGTACCTTATTATATTCCCATAAGTGATTTCTGAGATTTCAAGATATTCCATATCTGTACTAACAATTGCCATTGTCAGTGCTTTGAATTTTAGTGTTTCTAATAGGTGTGAAAGAGTAAAGTGTTGTAATTTTAACTTGAATCTTCTTTAATATTAACTATGTTGAACATCTTTTTAAGTTCTTGCCCTTTTTATATCTTGTCTTGTAAAATGTCTGTTCTAGTCTCTTGAGGATTTGTAAGTGGAAATTAGTGTTAAATTGGTGATTTATAAGAGTTTTTAAAATACATTTTGAGTATAAGTCTTTTGTCAAGTATATGTATTATAAATATTATCATAGGGTCTTAATTAATAGACTGGCTTATTTTGATAAGGTTTAATTTATTATTTCATTTATTTTATAATTTGGGTATTTTGCCTTGATTCTAATAAATACCTGCCAACTCCAAAGTCATAAACTTATTCCACCATATTTTATAGTAGAATGTTTATAATCTTAGCTTTTACAAGTGGACTTATAATCCATATCAAATTACTTTTTGTGAATGATGTAAAGCAGAGATGTTTGGATTGTTTTAATCCTTGACTATTACGAAATATTCCATCATTTCATATAATGAAGTCATTAGAAAATCATTCTTTCTCATATATTTATTTAGCTGTTCAATATCATATATTCAAAAGATTTTATATCCCCATTGATTTATCCTAGCCCATTTGTTGAAAATAAATTGGCCTTACATGTGGATCAATTGGGGACTCCCTATTCTGTTCCACCGAACTTTATTTGAATCTATATATTACACCATACTCTCCTTATTGCTGTAGCATGTCAGTAAGTCCTGTAATCAGATAGTAGGTTTCCTAAATTTCTTATTTTTTTATATTGTTTTACCTATCCTATATCCATTGTATTTCCCTATGAATTTTAGAATTACATTGCTAATTCCTATCAAAACCGAAACAAATCAACCAACGAGACAAATGAAACTTTGCTATGTGTTGATGGGGATTACATGGAATTTAGGATGAATTACATCTTAATATATCTTCATTTATTTAGGTTTCTTCAATTACTCAAAATGTTTTATTGTTTTTCATGTAGTAATCTTATACATCTTTTAGTAAATATATTTTAAGTACTTTATGATGTTGTTTTTGATGTTGTTATAAAATGTATTTCTTTTTCCACAAAACATTCCAAATTTTCACTAATAGTCTGAAGGGAGAAAAGTGATTTTTAAAATTCTTTTTAGAGTTTATGCTGCAGTATGTCTCAGTGAATTTTTAAAATTGTGACCTTTACTGGATATAAGTGGCATTCCAAAAACAGTTCCTACTTAAAATGTACAATTTGGTAAGTTTTAATATATGTGAAGCATTGCCAAAATACATTACCCCTAAGGATTCCCCATTCACTTTTCCATTTCCTGCCTCCATTCCCTCGCTGACCTCTCATCCCCAGATAACCACTGACCTGCTTTTCACTGTACATTAGTTTTTCTTTCTGGAATTTTATATGAATGGAATTATACATTTTGAAATTCTACTTTTATCACTCAGTTTAATTATTATGAGATTCATCTATGATTCATCTATGATTCATCTATTAATACACATGTATTAATAGATCCTTATTTTAGATTCCTCAGTGGTATTTTTGTTCTGCAAGTATAAAACAATTTGTTTACTCATTCAACTGCTGATGGACATTTTGGCTTGTTTCCGTTTTTTGGTGATAACAGATAGGACTGCTGTGATCATTCATGTAGAAGTCTTTGAACACATGCTTTAATTCCTTTTGGGAAGATACTTCAGGGTGAAATAGCCAGATCCCATTGAAGATATTTGCTTAACTTTTTAAGAAACAGCTAAGTTGTTTTCCAAAGTGTTTGTAACATTTGACATTTCCACAGGTAGTGTATGGGAGTTCAAGTTTTTCTAAATTCTTACCAACAAGAAGTTTAGCTGTTCTAATACATGGATAAATATCTCATCTGTGGTTTTAATTTGCATCTCTTTAACCCTAATAATGTTAAGCACTTTTTATGTGCTTATTTGCCACCTGTATGTCTTCTCTGGTGAGGTGCCTGTTCAAATATTCCACTGTTCATTTTTCTTTTGCCGATTTTTAATTGGGTTATTTGTTCCTTTTATTGGAGAAATGTCTTTAAACGCCCAGATATATTAGGTATAGCCACTGCTACTAAGCTGTTGCCACTCCCAGGGCATCTCAGTGAATAGTTAGGATATAGATATTGTTAGATATCTGTAGTTTGTGTCTTGGAAACTTGGTCCCCAGGGTGAAGGTTGAGAGGTAGAACTTTCGAGAGATGTTTAGGTCATGAGGGCTTTGCTCTCACGAATGAATGAATTAACATCATTATTGTAGGAGCGGGTTCATTATCAGAGGGTGAATTTGGCTCCTTTGCTCTCTGTCACCCTCTTTGTCCTTCTGCCATGGGACGATGCCACAAGAAGGCCCTCGCCAAACACTGGCCCCTCGATCTCAGACTTCCCTGCTTTCAAAATTGCAAACCAATAAATTTCTGTTCATTATAAATTATTTTGTCTGTGGAATTCTATTATAGCAGCACAAAAATGACTAAGACAAGTGTGTATTACTGTACATAAGCAGACCTGCATATTTATACACAGTGAACACCTTTATGTCTGATTCTCCCATATCTATCTATGTACATCGAAAATTAGGAGTTCACAGAGGCAGCCTCAATTTCAATCCACTCCATAGGATTCATTCTAGGGTTTTCAGTCTCTTTTTTTATTTTCTATATTACTATATTTATAACTCAATACATAGAAGCCTGGATTCCAACATCCTTGATATATTTACTTGCAGTCTCCTCATATGTAACCAATCTCTTGTTGTATTCGCAGCCCCTTCTCCATGTGGATGTTGTTTAATTCCACCTGGGCTCTGGGGTCACACACAGGAATGCCCTTTCACCTCCATGATCTCCTGAGCCCACTCAGAATTCAGCACACACTCTAACTGGACTTTGGTCATGCAGGCTGCACAGCATCCCCGCAGGGTCACTCCTTGCAGTCTGGTCTCCAGCTCTGATATCCTGCTGTGGATCCTCACTCTCTACTCCTCCACGCTTCCCCCACGTGAGGATGCCTATCTTGCTGGGCAATATCCAATGTTTTAAGAAACCAATGGTCAGGAAGCAAAGAGAAAAAGAAAAAAAAGAGAAGGCAATGAAAGAAGAAGTGGAAGAGAAAAAGGAAGAAATTTATCTATTTTTCAAAATGAAAATGTTTATAAGGGTAAGAGAAAAGCTATACATTTCTTTCAGTCCTGTTACTGCTTCTTTCTGCAAATTTTGATATATTATAGTTTCATTATCATACAGTTCAAAATAGTTTCTAATTTTCCTTGTGATTTCTTTTTTGAACACTCAGATAGGTATAAATGTTTAATTCATAAATAAATTTTAAATAATTATTTTTGGATATTTCAGAGCTTTCTGGATATGTGATTATTATTTATTGTCAGTTTTATTCTTCTATATTCAAAAACATATTCTGTAATATTTGAAATTTACTAAAACTTATAGGCAAGCATATATATGGTCTATATTTGTGAAGGTTCCTTGTGCCCTTGAAAACAAATTTTATTCTGCAGGGTGCAATGTTCTGTAAGTATCACTCAGATAATGTTGAGTGATAATGCTATTCATATTTTCTATCTTTATTTAGGTATTTATTTTTTTGCTCTGTCAAGTGCTGGGAGTACTAAAGTACTAAAATTCATTCGCCACTACATTTAGAGATTTGTTTACTACTATGTAAATTTTTCTCCTTCACCCTTTATGTATTTAAAATCTCTGTTATTATGTAACCATGTATTTAAGATTGTTATATTTCTGTGGATAAAGTATCTAGGCATAGCTGGGCTATATTTTGTGACTTTGCTTCCTCTGTTTCCTAGTCTCTCATGACACTAAATTAAGTTACAATCATCTGGCTACAGTCATCTCAAGGCCAGATTGGGGAAGGATCTGTTTCTAAGCTCACTCACATGGCTGTGGCATGAATTCAGTTCCTTGCAGGCCATTGGTCTCAGAGCCTCCATTGCTTACTGGTTGTTGGCCAAAGGCCTTCTTCAAAGGCCACAGGAACTCTCTTCTTGCTACAGGAACTTCTCAAACATGGCAGCTTGTTTCATCAAAGGCGGCAAGCCAAAGAGAGTACAAGATGGAAGTCACCATCATTTACAACCTAGTGGCAAAAGCAATATTCTAGCACCTTTGTTGTATTAAAAAGCAAGTTACTAGGTCCAACCCACACTCAAGGGTGGGGATTATACAAATGTATGAATACCAAGACATAAATATCACTGGAAATCATTTTAGAAGGATGCCTACACCAGCTTTTGTTTTTAAACATAACCATTTTATAAGAATACAATTTTTTATTATCTCTATAAACTTTGTTCTATTGTAGTTATATATTTTAATTTCACCTACATTGTACATTTCCCACTGTTATAAAAATAAAGTATTTTATGTACAGATGCTCCTTGACTTATGATGGTGTTGTATCCTTACAAGCCCATCATAAATTGGAAATATTGTAAGTCAAAATGTACTTAATACCTACCAAACTTTGTAGCTTAGCCTATCTTAAATGTGCTCTGAACACTTACATTAGTTTACAGCAGGGCAAAATCATGTAACACAAAGCCTATTTTATAAAAAACTGTTGAATATCTCATGTAATTTATTAAATACTACACTGAAAGTGAAAAGCAGAATGGTTGTGTGGATACTCTAAGTACATTTTCTACTGAATTTATGTCACTTTCACATCATTGTAAAGTCAAAAACTTGTAAGTCAAACCACCATAAATTGTGGACCATCTGTATAGTATACCCACATATTTATTACTTCTTTGTTCATTCTTGCAGATTGAAGTGTACATGTGGTAGTTTTTTATACAGAAGAATTTCTTAACTGTTCTTATTTAGATCTGCCATTGACTGTCTCAGCTTTTGATTTTCTTAATATGATTTTATTTTTTCAAGGATATTTCTTCTGGATATAGAATTCTGCGCTGAGGGTGTTCTTTTTAACATTTATGATGTCATTCTGTTTTGATTTTCAGATATAAAGTCAGCTGTCATTGCTGTAATTATTCCTCCATATGTAATGTGTCTTCTTTCCCACTCACTCATTACTTGCTTATCTTAGACGTGGATGTATAGCTGTCTGATTATGACATGACTAGTTATGATTTTCTTTGTATTTTGTTTTCTTGAAGTATAGTAATCTTCTACATGCAAAGTCATGTTTTCAAACTAAATTTGGGGAAATTTTGACCATTATCAATGATATAATTTTACAAATCCACTCTTTTCCTCATTTCCAATTGCACCTGTAAAGCCACTTGATATTGTCCTAAAGATTGCTATGACTGTTTTTTCTCTTAATTTTATTTGTCTATATTTTCTAATTGAATGATTTCTATTTATCTGCCTTCAAGTTCACTAATTCTTTCTCCTGCAATCTCTTGTCTTCTGCTACCAATCTACTGAATTTCTTATTTAAAATATTGTACTTTCCATTGATACAACTTCCATTTTATTTTCTCTTATAACTTCAGTTTATCTGATGATATTTTTCGTATGGTTCAGTCTTAAGTCTCTCAGTTACTATAAATTCTTACACATATTAGCTTTTTAAAAGTATTTGTCTGTTAATTCCAAAATCTGTGTCACTTCAGGATCTTTCTTTAGTGATGATTTTTTTCTTGATCTTGCTTGATATTTTCTTAATTCTTTTCATGCCTTGTAATTTTTAAGTTATATTGGACATTGTGGATGATAATAACTCTGGATATTTTTGTTTTACTTTATATGATATATTTTTTTCAGGTAGGGAATAAATAACTTGTGGAATACCTTGATCTTGTGGGCTTTGTTATACTCTTTGTATGGCCAATTTCATTTTTTGTACTTAGTCCTGGAGGATAACAATTCCTCTAGGCTATGGTTCTTTAAGGTGTGAATTTTCTAGGTTTTCAGCCAATGCTGGAAATTAATTACCATGTGTCTCCACCTTGGTTTGGCTTAAACTCTGACCTTGCTGAGCAGTGCAGATCTTTGGAATCTTCATTTAGTTCCCAACCTCACGGAAGCTACACTCTGCCTGTCCTAGTGGAATTTTGCACAGCACATTTACTGCTAAACCTTTGGTTAAGGAACTTAAAGAAACCAACTTATGGACTTCTGGGTGTCTTCTTACGTGCATTTCTCTCCTATTCAGTGTTCTGCCCTTGAAATTTAATCTCCAACAGTTTCAAACACTCTGTCTGCCCACTAAGCTCAGTGAGCTTTTCTTGCTCTTCTTAGCCTCAATTCCGCTTAACCACAGAAATTGCCCCTAGGCAGAAAGATGAGTTACCATGTCACCAACCTGTGTGTTACCTTCTCTTAAGGATTACTATCCTGCACTGTTTATTTATTTTTTTATTATTTTAGCGTATTATGGGGGTACAAGTGTTAAGGTTACATATATTGCCCATGTCCCTCCTCCCCCCTCGAGTTGGAACTTCAAGCATGTCCATCCCCCAAGCGTTGCATATCTTACTCCTGTTTATATATACCCATCCCCTCCTCCCCCTTCCCACCTGCCTGTCACCCAATAAAAGTTATTTCTATATGTCCACTTACGTGTTGATCTGTTAATACCAATTTGCTGGTGAGTACATGTTGCACTGTTTATTATCCAATGCCTGACAACCAGTGCCCCATTTGTTTAGTCTCTAATTGTTCATTACAACAGAGTAAATTTGGTAATACTTACTTTGTCATGACTAGAAGTGTAAGTCAATTTTGTCTGGTTTGAATATTGAGATTATACTAATTTTATGAAATAAGTTTCCTTCATATTTTACTTTCTGTAATTTTTATTATAGGGGTTATAATTTCTAGTAATATTTTGTAAAACTCATCTGTAACCATTTTAGTCTGGCAATTTTTACTGTGGTATGCTAATATAGATTCAATTCCTCTAATAGTTATTATTCTTGTCAGATTTTAAATACATTTTTAAGCCATTTATGCTCGTAAATTTTTTGAAAATCTTATTTTGTGTAAGTTTTGAAAATTATAAACACAAAATTATATATAAGACCCTCTTCTATGTTTTGGATGCAAAAAGGAAAATCATTACCTAAGGAATTGTTGAAACAGGTTAGTAAATTTATTTTTTCTTAAGAATAACATGCATAGATAAACATGTAGAGTTGGGGTTCCTAATTTTCATACATGGTTCTTTTCTCAATGTGACTATGGACATTACATCTCTTTGCACTGTCCCCTCTAAAACTCACTGAACTCCCTCACGTTACCCTGCCATGCTTTTTTAGGGGCACATCTCCTCTCTTACACAAACATTGTAAAATCTCTTCCAGTACCCTACAACTACCTAATCTCAGTCGAAATACCTGTTATACTGAAAAAAGCGTTATGTCATGGAGACATCCAAAATTTCAAAAAATAGACTGAAAATATAATGTGAGTGCACAAATGGATTTTTTTAAAGATGTAATTCTTTATTCTCTTTCCAGTAACCAGTGACTGTTAAAGTAACTAGCTTAGCTTCTGGTGATACCTGATTAATCCTCTTTTTGTGGCCAATTGCTTGTGAGTATGAATGCAAGTTTGCTTTAATTTTGCACTTTGAATATATATTCTTCCTCTTGCTTTTTTGTTCTTATTTCAAGCATTCTTCAAAGATATCACTATTTTTTTTCCTGTATCTTAGATGCAGTCCAAATGGACTATAGGCTCTCTAGTTCATCAGTTCTCCAAACCTGTTGTTTGATGAGCTAACAGGCTTATTTCATGCTTTAGAAATGCAAACCCAGGAAGGAGAATGTCTAGCAGCTTTAATAAACAAAGTCAATCTCTTATGTTTAGGCAGAGCAGCACATTGCTTTCCCAGCTTTGAACTAACTGGCATAGCCTCCACTCATCAGCCTCCATGTCATAGAAATATATATATATATATATATATATATATATATATCCACACATATATATATATTTTTTTTTGATAATCTTAACATATTTAGTGTTGAAATGTATAGATAGATAGTACATATAGACCTAATTATGTATAAAGGTACTTCAATAATATTAAGAATATATAAAGATATATTATGGGAAAAGTATATATGCAAAAACATGAGCAAGAAGAAAGAACGATATTGAATAAACTAATAACTATTAAAGGAATTGAAATGGTAGTCTGAGCCTACACCTTCTTTTCTCACAAAAATTTTTAAGATGATTTTTACTGAAACATAAATAACAGATAATGCCTACATTTCAATATTTATGCCAGAAAATGTAAATATAGAGAAGTCTGGTTAGCTCATATTATGAATATGAACATACTGGAAAGCTTAATTTCAGAAATGTACAAAAATAGTATAAGAAACTAAAATTACAAATAAAAGTATTAAAATTATAAAGCAAATATTAACTTTTTGAATCTAGCAATTATATTAAAATAATATATCAAAATAATATATTAATAATATATAATAATATATTAAAATAATATTATACTCTAATGAAATTTGGTTTTATGCAAATTGATGTTAAGCATAAAAATAACTTTTAGAAGATAGATATTTACTTCTTTTACTCGGAAAAGAAACACTGAGGTGAAAGCCTTTGGGGAAGATTTAAAAATTATCATGGACTAAGTTTCCCTCTATTTTGCTTCAGGATAACATGAACTTTAGTGTATGACTTCCAACTAAGCCAAATGGCTGGGGTTTTTTTGCTTTTTTGTTGTTTTTTTACCATATATATATGTGTGTGTGACAGAGAAAGAAGAGAAGAGGAGAGTAGGGGAGAGAGAGAGAGAGAGAGAGCGATCTAGCCAGGAAGAATAAAGGAGTAAAGAATGCAGCACTATCCTTTTAAGAGTCTTGAAAGTCACACATGAAATTTCTGCTTACATTATATTGATTAGAATTCTTCATTTGTCTCTCTTTTTGTAGAGGATGCTTGGGAATATCTTTATTTGAGAAGCTATGTGCTCACCTCAAACTCAGAAGAATTAGAGAATAAAGATTTAAAGACAAATATCCATCTTTACAATAAAGGTTAAGTGGAGTTGACTTTAAGAATCCAAGGATGGTTTAACATCAGACAATCTATCCATGTCATTCACTTCACTAATTGACAAAAGTCTGTACAAAGATATTCAGGGAAAATATAAGCTGCCATCTCTCTCTCTTTTTTTTGTTTTACTTTGAAAAAAAATAAGAATAAAAAGGGACTTACCTAAATTTACAAAAAAGAATTTTTAAATTAGATTTAAAACATCCTACTGTTAGAGCAATTTTACATACTTTACTTCCATAAAATTACATAGTATAATTGATTATCATAGCTAATAAAACTAATGTGATGGCATTTGATTGCTGTTACAGGTAATTGTAAATTTAAAGGCTTCATAACACATCCACTAGCAGTTGTGAGTCAGGAATATAACCATGAATATAGCCATTCTGTCTTCAAGGAGCTATGTAACATTTTATTTGGGAGTAGCAGTTAAGCAAGTAAACAACAATGTAATATAATACCTATGAAATTGTGAAAGTTGAGGTAGAGACAAATTTCGATGGGAGAACAGATATGGTTTATTTAATCCAGGGATGCAGAGGTGTCAATCAAGAAATATCCCTGGAGATGTTGACATGTTAGCCAAATCATGAAGGGTTTCTCAGGGTTAGCCAAAAAAACAAAACAAACAAACAAAACAAACAAACAAAACAAAATAGGAGTTTGCGCATTGCACACAATGGAAATTCAACTTCAAGAAACACAGAGATGAAAAACAGTACATGCTACTTTCAGCAAAATGCTAACCAAAATAGTTAAGTCTGATATAAAGAATGAGGGAGGGAAAGGGGCTAGAAAGTTAGACAGAGACTTGATCATGGTGGGCTGGTGTCATCTAAACACGTTTACCTGTTGAAGTGTATGATTTTGTCCAATGTCATGAGATCCCAATCTTCAAGTCCCACAGGCTGGACTTCTAACCCTTACTATTTGGCATTTTTCTAGAATTATTTATTTAGCTTCTGAATTTTTCCCAATTCATTCTAGATGGCTGGAGGGAACAAGACAGTATGGTTCTTTCGAGATAAAATGCCAGGCATGCAGTTAAAGTTTATAGCAATTGTTCCATGTGGAGATTCAGCAGAGTGAAAATTTTGCCTAAGAAGATGCTAATCTGATATATTTCAGTGGGTGGGAGGAGGGAGAAGAGAGGATTCTCATTACAGATTCAGCGGTGAGTAACTGAGAGAAAGGCACTGACAGAGCTTCCTGAACCTCCAGCAAAGCCAATATGCCTGTGACATCAAACTCCCTTAGCTCAACTCCAAACTCAAGCAACATCACCCATCTGCTTCTGTTTTGAAATCTGGCTTTGTTACAGGGTTCCTATGGTAGTGCTAAATTGTTGGGAGTTTCCTTCATGCCTGTCTTTCAATATTAACCTTTAGGCTATTAAATTGCCTAAATTAAGTACCATAAAATGCTCTTAGATTATCAAATTACCTAAATTATACACCATAAAATATAAATAAAAAATCAGACTTTAAACGTCATTACACCCCTTGTGAGGCATGTATGGAGAACTTAGCAGTAGTATGCATTATATTGTGAAGTTGCTGGAATGTATATTTTATGTGATTTCTCACTTGGGCTTAACTTCAGGCTAAAAGAGAGCTCAAGTCTTCTTGCCTATTACCATTACTTCCAAAGCAAAAAAGAGGTTGTTTTTGTTGTTGTTGTTGCTGTTGTTATCAACTGGTATGATGAGCTGGCCTGAATTGTACTGATTGCCCTTTTATTGTGAAAGAATCTGTATGAACTGCATTTTAACACCTCCCAAAAATTCATGTTGAAACTCTAACCCCCAATCTCACTACAGTGGGAGACAGGACCTTTCAGGAGGTAATTAAGGTTAAATGAGATCATAAGGATGGAGCTTAAGCCTGATAGAATTGGTGTCCTCATAAGAAGAGAAAGAGATACCAAATCTCTCTCTCTCTCTCTCTCTCTCTCTCTCTCTCT
>VSMD01073152.1:1435-19005 GCA_008750895.1 Mirza zaza
TTTATTTCTCCTTCATATACGAAGCTTAGTTTTGCAGGGAATAAGATTCTAGGCTGGGCATTGTTTTGTTTCAGAAGAGTGAGAATGGGGCCCCAGTCTCTCCTTGCTTTTAAAGTCTCATTAGAGAAGTCTGATGTTATCGAATTGACTTTCCCTTGTAAGTTATTTGCTTCTTTCATCTTACAGCTCTTAGAAGGGCCTCTTTAGTTGATATTTTGGTCAGTCTGATGACTGCATGTCGTGACGTCTTCCTATTTGCATTGAATCTCCCAGGGGTCCTCTGAGCTTCTTGAACTTGTATATTGAGATTATTAGCAAGGCCTGGGAAATTTTCCTCTATTATATCTTCAAATAGCTTGTCCAACCCGTGAGTGTTGTCTTCTTCCCATTCTGGTAACCCTATGACCCTCACATTAGGTTTCTTCACATAATCCCACAGCTCTTGTAGGCTTTGCTCTTTTCTCTTTTTTCTCTGCTCTATTTCTGTGACTGATTTATTTAATTGGAGGGTGTTGTCTTCAATCTCTGAGATTCTTTCTTCTGTTTGGTCTACCCTGTTCTTGAGACCTTCCACTGTATTCTGTAGTTCCCTGACTTGATTCTTCATTTCCAGGAGTTTGGTTAAACTTTTCTTCATTGTGCCTATTTCTTTAGTGAACTTTTTTTCTAGATCCTGGAGGCTTTTTGTGGTTTCTTTGTGCTGGTTATTGAGTTGTTCTTGCAGGTCAGTGAGTGTTCTTATACTCCACATACGAAATTCCTCTTCTGTCATTTTGGTTGCCTGATTTTGGTTGGTGTCTGTTTCTAGGGGGCTGGGGCTCCTCTTTGGGGGTGTGTTTTCCGATTGCTTCTTCATATTTCCTGAGTTCCTTCGCTGATTTCTTCCCATGTCGATCAGTTGTTGTTTCTTTTCTTTAGGTTTTTGTTTGGGTATTCACACGCCTTGTTTAGTTTCTGAGCCGGTAGGTGGTGTCTGTGGGTGAGATTCGACCACTCCCTGTATAATGAGTCAGTAGGTGTCATGAAAATGGTGTGCAGGATGCTCTCCCTGTCAATAGGTGGCGCTTGCTTGGAGGAACAGGCTACGCTGTTGTTTTTGTGTCCTGTTATCATCTCTTGTTCCTGAAGAGAGAACTCTAGTGCCTCAGGTGGTGGGTGGGGCCCTGGGACTTCCAGGTGTGTCCTTTTCTCCCCTTTAGTGTGGGCTGGTCTAGGAGAGAGTCTGGGCGGAGCTGAGTTGGGTAGCCCACCCTCAGGGACCACCAATGTCATTAGCAGGGGTCAAAGTTCTGTTCTCTGCTTCCAGGCAAAGCTGACAGGGAGGGGCTGGAATGGCCCTGCTCAGTCATAGAGTCTGCGTGTAGGGGTGGAGCTGTCCGAGACCCGCAGTCTGGAGTGGGCCTGGCCTCTTTCCACCGTCCCCAACTCCTCGGCTACTCCTGAGCCTCTGTCAGCAGGCCAGACCACACGCCACCAGGCCTCCCCTGGCTGTGATGCTGGCGGGGATGTTCCCTGCGCAGGAACGCCACCTGGGCTGGGCATACGGCCTCCCTTTGGGGGGAAGGTTGCCCTCTAGGACGCTGATCTGCCCCTGAAGGCACACACACCTCAGCAGGCTGTTCACGTATATCCCTTCTGTGCCCCGGGCAATGCGAGGCCTCGGTGCATGGGATGTGGTCTGCAGGTCTGACCTCTGGGTCCCAGAGTTCAAACTTTGTCCCCACCAGGGAGACGAGTGCCTCTCCCCTTTCACCCTCAGGGAGCCCAAGCTGGGTCTATGTCTCTCAACCTCAGGCTCTGCCCGGTTCTCCAGGGGTCACCGTGCCAGCAGCACCTGGTAGGGCTGGCGGGCCGAGAGCTCACAGTCTGAGTTCCCCTTAGTCAGCTGTTGTAGGGCCCCAAAAGGGAAGGTCCCGTTCCCTGGAGATGCCTCTGGCTGGTGGCTATATTGTCTCTCTGTCTCTCTGGGCAGCCACGGGTAGCGTCGGGGGAGGGGAGGAGGAGGCAATATGGCATCTGCCGCGCGACTCGGGTCTGTGCACACGGAGGTGCCCTGAGGGATTATCTCCTTTTTTCAAATGAGGAAATGAAGCTGACAGAAAAGAAAGAAGGACTTTCTCAAGGTCAAAAAGCAATTTGATATTACAGTAAGGATGGACCTTCTTGTGGCCCCAAGCCCAGGTACCTGATACTTTTTCCATATCTTCACTTGGGGAAGATGGCAGGCTATGTGTAGTAGGTTTTAAAGCATATAGATCTAGCTATATTCTATTTCCACCACCCTTATCATTTGCTGCCTTTTCTCAGGCCCCAGCTTGGCCGTCTTGGCATCAACTAATGGTCTCAGCCAGGAAAACCTTCTGTGACAGTGGCCCTACCTTACCAAGTCAGGAAGCACTGGTGAGGACACTATGGAGGCAAGACCAACACCTGGACCCCCAGAACTCTGAGGGAAGAATGCTACTGGTTTTGGCATTCCATCAGTTCTTTCTTTTATTTTTTATTTGTTTATTTATTTTATTTCAAAATATTAAGGGAGTACAAATGTTTTTGTCACATGGATACCTTGTATAAGGCTTAAGACAGGACTTTTTGTGTGCCCATCAACGGAATATTGTTCATTGTACCCAACAGGTAATTTTTTACTCCTTGTCCACTCCCACCCTCCACTCTTTTTGTTTTCCAATGTCCTTTACGTCTCTTTGTGCCTGTGTGTGCCCGTAATTTAGCTCCCAGTTATTAGAGACTACATGTGATTTTTTTTTCCATTCCTGATATACCTCACTTAGGATAGTAGTCTCCAGTTCCATCCAGGTTGCTACAAAAGACATTATTTTATTCCGTTTTGTGGATGAGTACTACTCTGTGTGTGTGTGTGTGTGTGCCACATTTTCTTAATCCACTCATGAATTGATGAGCACTTAAGTTGAATTGTGCTGCAATAAACATTTGAGTACAAGTGGGTTTTGTTTGTTTGTCTTTTATAAAATAACTTCTTTCCCATTGAGTGGATACCAAGGAGTGGGATTGCTAGATTGAATGGTAAGTCTACATTTATTTCTTTAAAAAATCTCCATACTGTTTTCCATAGTGGTTATACTAATTTGCCATCCCACCAACATTTTACAAGCACTCTTTACTCACTGCATCCATGCCAACATCTATTTTCTTTTTGACTTCTTAATAATGATTGTTCTGACAGAGGTAAAGTGGTATCTCATTGTGGTTTTAATTTGCATTTCCCTGATGATTAGGGATGTCTAGCATTTGTTCATATGTTTGTTGGCCATTTGTATACCTTCTTTTGAAAAACTTCTGTTCATGTCTTTTGTCCACTTTTTAATGGGGTTTGTTTTTTTTCTTGTTCATTTGTCTGAGTTCTTTGTAGATTCTGGATATTAGCCCTTAATCAGATGTATAGTTTGCAAATATTTTCTCCTATTCTGCAGTTGTCTATTTACTGTGTTTATTGTTTCCTTTGATGTGAAGAAGCATTTAACTTAAGCCCCATTTATTTATTTATTTATTTATTTGGTGCTGCTGCCTAGGGGTCTTAGTCATAAATTCTTTGCCTAAGCCTATGTCTAGAAGAGTTTTTCCTACATCTTTTTCTAGAATTTTTATGGTATCATGCCTTACATTTAAGTCTCCTATCAATCTTGAATTAATTATTGTATATGGTGATAGATAGGGGTCCTGTTTCACTCTTCTGAATGTGGCTATCCAGTTTTCCCAGCACCATTTATTGAATAGATTTTCCTTTTGCCAGTGTATGTTGTTGTCTGCTTTGTTGAAGATCAGTTGGTTGTAGGGAGATGGTTTTATGTCTGGGTTCTCTCTTCTCTTCCATTGGTCTATGCCTCTACATTTATATGAGTAACAGACTGTTTGGGTTACTGTAACCTTGCAGTATAATTTAAAATCTGGTAATGTGATGCCTTCATATCTATTCTTTTTCTGTAAGATTACATTGGCGATTTGTGCTTTTTCTTGGTTACAATTGAAACATAGAATTATTTTTTCTAGATTTGTGATATACAATATTGTTATTTTGATGGAGATTGCATTCAATCTGCAAATCACTTTGGGCAGTATGGACATTTTAAGAATGTTGATTCTACCAATCCATTAGCATGAAGTGTTTTTCCATTTGTTTATCTCATCTGTGATTTCTTGCATCATTGTTTCATAGTTCCCCTGTAGAATCTTTCACCTCTGTAGTTAAGTATAGTGCTAAGTATTGTATTTTCTTTGTAGCTATTGTGAATGTATTGAGTCTTTAATTTGACTTTCAGCTTGACTGTTATTAGTATGTAGAAATGCTACTGATTTGTATACATTGATTTTGCAACCTGATACTTTGCTGAATTTATCAGTTCTAGGAGCCTTTTGGTGGAGTCTTTGGGATTGTGAAGATAAAAGATCATATCATCAGCAAGCAGAAATAGTTTGACATCCTCTTTCCCAATTTGAATACCCTCTATTTATTTCTCTTCCTGATTGCTCTGGCTAGGACTTCCAGTACTTTGTTAAATAAAAGTAGTGACAGTGGGTACACTTATCTTGTTCCAGATCTTAGGGGAAATGCTTTCAAATTTTCTCCATTCAATATTATGTTGCCTATGGGTTTGCCAATATGACTTTTATTTTTTCTCTTTTTTTTGTAATTTTATTTTATTTTATTTTTTAGCATGTTATTGGGGTACAAATGTCAAGGTTACATATATTGCCCACATCCTCCTCCCCACTCAAGTCAGACCTTTCAAGTGTGACCATCCCCCAGACCGTGCACATCTCACTCGTTATGTATGTATATACCGATCCCCTCCGCCCCCCTCCCACCTGCCCGACACCCAATAAATGTTATTCCTATATGTCCACTTAGGTGTTGATCAGTTAATACCAATTTGCTGGTGAGTACATGTGGTACTTCTTTTTCTATTCTTGGGATACTTCACTTAGTAGAATGGCTTCTAGCTCTATCCATGAAAATACAAGAGATGCTATCGATATGACCTTTATAATTTTGAGGAATGTTTCTTCTATGCCTAGTATGTTGAGGGTTTTTATCATGAAAGGGTGCTGGATTTTATTGGATGTTTTTTATGCATCGATTAAGATGATGATATGGTCTTAGTTTTTGCTTCTGTTTATGTGGTGAATAACATTTATTGAGTTTCATATGTTAAACCATCCTGGCATCCCTGGGGTGAATCCCATTTGATCTTGGTGTGTGTGTATATATATATATATATATATATATATATATATATATATTGGAGTGCTGTTGAATTCAATTTGCTAGTATTTTGTTTGGAATTTTTACATCTATATTCTTAAGGGCTATTTTGCTGTAGTTTTCTTTTTTATGTATCCTTTCCTGGCTTTGATATCAAAGTGATACTGGCTTCATGGAATGAATTAGGAAGATTTCCTCATTCTCAATGTTGTAGGATAAATTCTGTAGGATAGTTACCAGTTCTTTGGTAGAATTCTGCTGTGAATCCATATGCTCTGGAAATTTTTTTCCTTGGGAGATATTTTATAGCTACTTAAATCTTACTGCTCATTACTGGTGTGTTCATGAATTCTATTTCTTCCTGATTGATTTCTTCCTAATTAATCTTCAGAGGTTGTGAGTTTTCAGGAATTTATGCATTTTCTCTACATTTTCAAAATATGAGAGCAGACATTTTCATAGTATACATGGATGATATTTAGTTTTTTCTGTGGTATCAGTTGTAATGTCTCTTTTATCATTTCTGATTCAGATTATCGGATACTTTCTCTTCTATTTCTGGTCAATCTAGCAAGAGGTCTATCAATTTTGTTTACCTGTTACAGAACCCACTTTTTGTTTTGTTGATTATTTGTATTATTTTATTGGTTTCTGTTTCATTTAGTTCTTCTATGAACTTTGTTTTTTCTTTATTCGGCTGTCTATGGGTTTTGTTTGCTCTTCCTTTTCTAGTTCCTTGAACTGTGACATTAGGTTGTTAATTTATGATCTTTCTGTCTTTTTGATGTAGGCATTTTGGGCTATGAATTTCCCCTAAGGACTGCTTTTTCTGTATCCTACAGATTATGATAGTTTATGTCCCTTTTGCCATTCAGTTTGAGGAATCTTTTGATTTTCATATTAACTTCATCATTGGCCCAAGGATCATTCAGCAACAGGTTGTTTAATTTCTATGACTTTTTGTGTATTTTTTACTGAAAGAAAGGGTTCTCAGCTTCAGGAAATTGCTGTGGTTAACTATTCTAATTGTCCCATCTCTACCAAAGACAAAACCTGTGAAATCTGCCAGCTGTCCACCTGGGGAGCTGGTGCCACCTGGGAGTTTTAAGAAAAGACTTAACCTGCCTCAGGGATGCAGGCCAAGCTGAAGTTCCCACAAAGGGTGGGAACTGCATTTTTAACTTAGTTTTACAGGATAAAAAATTCTTGGCTGGTAGATGTTCTGTTTAAGAAGACTAAATAGGGGGGATGAAGATGGCGGCCTAAATCACTCGAGTGGGTAGTTCTCCCACAGGATCAGCTTCACAGAATTGCTGGGAAGCTTTGCGGGGCAGCAGTGCCAGGAAAAGGAATAAAGTGACTCGGCGGATTTACTGTGAAGTTCCGAGAATCCGAGTGGTACTGAGGAGACTGGAGTGTAAACTGGCCATGCTCAGCGGCCAGCCAGGCGGCTGTGTGATCCTTCCCACAGGGGGATGACTTCTCCTTCACTGACCTCCATGCCCACACAAGCAGGGAAGTGCCTGAAGACAGCGTGAAGAGGTAACATGGACAGGCAGGCAGGTTGGAGAGGAAACAGGAGCGGAAAGTAATTTGAAATCTCCAGGGCATTGTGTTAGGTCACCTTTGCTGGGAGATCTATAAACACCAGAAGCTTATGCCTCACTTGTGAAGGGACAGAAAAGTGAGACAGATTGCTCATTTGACTGAGTTGCCCGGTGGACTCGGGCGGTGGCCCAAGCCCTGTAAGTGAGGGAGTGGAAGAGGGGAGTGAGAGCCATCCTCCGGGACCCTCCTGGGGTCTCCAGTGGCCCAAGCCCTGCTGCCACCAAGGACGTGCAGATAGTTTTTGCCCCTCGGTGGAACTTGTCCATGGTTCCCAGCCCCTTGAACTCTCCTGGTTAAGGGACAGAAGGCGGGCTGAGCGCCAAACTTTGCGGCCCCTCCCCAGGGGTCTCCAGCATCTCAAGCCTCACCACTGTGGGGAACGCAGATAGTGTTCACCCCTTGGGAGAACTTGTCTGTAGTTCCCAGCCCCTTGAACTCTCCCGGTTAAGGGACAGAAGGAGGGGTGAGAGCCAAACTCTGTGGACCCTCCACGGTGGTCTCCAGCGTCTCATGCCTAGCCGCTGCAGGGATGCGCAGATAGTGTTCACCCCTTGGCAGAACATGTCTGTTGTTCCCACCCGCTTGTACTCTCTCAATGAATGGACAGAAGGTGGAGTGAGAGCCAAACTCTGCAGACCCTCCCCAGGGTCCTCCAGTGTCTCATGCCTCACCGCCACGGGGATGCTCAGATAGTGTTCACCCCTCAGCAGAACTTTTCCGTGGTTCCCAGCCCCTTGAACTCTCCTGGTGAAGGGACAGAAGGAGGGGTGAGAGCCAAACTCTGCGGACCCTCCCCAGGGGTCTCCAGCATCTCACGCCTCACTGCCATGGGGACACACAGATAGTTTCCGCCCCCCCCATGGAACTTGTCCATGGTTCCCAGCCACTTGAGCTCTGCTGGTGAAAGGACAGAAGGCGGGGTGAGAACCATCCTCTGCAGACCCACCACAGGGGAATCCAGCATCCCACACCCTGCCGCCACGAGGACACACAAATAGTTTTCGCCCCTCCGCGGAACTTGTTCATGGTTCCCAGCTGCTTGAACTCTTCCGGTGAAGGGACAGAAGGTGGAGTGAGACTCATCCTCTGCGGACCCTCACAAGAGGTCTCCAGCATCCCACACCCAGCTGATGAGGGGACGCACAGAGAGTGTTCACCCCTTTGCAGATCTTGCCCGCTGTTCCCTGCCGCTTGAACTCTCCTGGTGAAGGGACAGAAAGCGGGGCGAGAGCCATCTTCCATGGACCCTCCCCAAGGGTTTCCCCTAGGCCAAGACCCACCAACGGGGGGCAGAAAGTTTTCACCCCTCAGTGGAACTTGTCTGAGGCCCCCAGCTGCTTGAGCTCTAGCCTGGAAGGGGCATAAGAGGGGGCTAGTGCCATCCTTCATGGATCCTCCACAGGGGTCTGCAGTGACTAAAGCTACACTGGTGACAAACGGAAAAGGGACAGTCTTCACCCCTCAGTGGAGATTTTCAGTGGTCCCTGCCAACTCAAGCACAGCTGATTTTAGCTCATAATCCATTCCCTGCATCTCCGATCCTCAATAAAGCGTCCATATGAGAAAGAACCAGTGAAAGTTTACAGGAAACATGAAGGACCACAGAGAAAAGTCACGACCAAAGCAAAAGACTCATTTTCCATCATCCGACACCAACTTACATGATATAAGTAAACTGACAGATGTAGATTTCCGAATATGGATTGCTACAAAACTGAATGGAATTGAAGAGAAAATAGAATCACAACATAGAGAAACCAAAAGAACAATACAAGAAATGAATAAAAGATTCTCCAAAGAAATTGAGACTATCAAGAAAAAACAAACAGAAATTCTGGCAATGAAGGAAACAATCAAGGATCTCCATAATTCAGTGGAAAGCCTAAAGAACAGGATGGACCATGCAGAGGAAAGAATCTCAGAACTTGAAGATTATGCCTATGTTCTAAACAAATCAGAGGAAGAAAGGGAACACAGAAACAAGAGACAAGACCAAAGTTTACAGGAAGTGTGGGATTATGTTAAAAAAGCAAATATCAGATTGATTGGGATTCCGGAAGGGGAAGAGGAACATTCTCAAGGGCTAGAAAACTTATTTCACGGAATACTGGAGGAAAATATTCTAGGCCTGGCCAGATATCTTGATATCCAAATACAAGCATACAGAACTCCTGGGAGACTCAATGTGAAAAGGCAACCACCTCGCCACGTGGTTTTTAGGCTGACCAAAGTAAATGTAAAAGAAACAATTCTCCATCCAGCGAGACGAAAGCAGCAAATGACCTATAAAGGTAAGCCTATCAGACTAACAGCTGACTTCTGATCTAAAACTTTACAAGCCAGGAGGGATTGGGTGCCTATCCTTAACCTTCCGAAACAAAACAAAGCACAACCTATAATTCTTTATCCAGCAAAATTAAGTTTCATCTATGAGGGAGAAAAGAATTCCTTCTCAGACAAACAATCACTGAAGAAATTTGCAAAGACCAGACCATCCCTACAAGAAATTCTTAGGCCCGCATTTCTAACCGAACAGGGCAGTAGACACTCTTCAAAGTGAAATTGTCAAAGAATTAAAGTTTAGATCTCTAACTAAATGATGGCCCAAGGAGTAAGACAAAGCAACAAGGTTCCACCCAACAATATGAATGGTAATCTTCCTCCAATTTCAATCCACTGAATTAATGTAAATGGCTTAAACTGTCCTCTGAAGAGACATAGACTGGCAGAGTGGATAAAAACTCACAAGCCTAGCATCTGCTGTCTACAGAAAACACATCTAACCCACAATGATGCCCGCCAGCTTAAGGTCAAGGGTTGGAAAACTGTCATCCAGTCAAACGGAAGTCAAAAGAAAGCTGGAGTAGCTATACTATTTGCAGATAATATAAGCTTTAAAATAGCAAAAGTAAAAAAGGATAAAGATGGCCACTATATAATGGTGAAAGGAAAGATACAACAAGAAGATTTAACAATTGTTAATATCTACGCACCCAATACAGGAGCACCCAATTACTTAAAGCAAACCTTGTCTAATATAAACACATTGTTACATAACACTACCATACTAGCAGGTGACTTCAACCCTCCATTGAATGATCTGGATAGATCCTCCAAACAGAAAATAAGCAAAGAAATAATGGAACTGAATAAAGCCCTTGATCAAAAAAGTCTGACATAACTCTATAGAGCATTCCATCCAAACAAACTTGAATATACATTTTTCCCCCAGCCCATGGATCCTACTCCAAAATTTATCATATCCTAGGCCGCAAATCAGATCTCAAGAAATTAAAGAAAATAGAAATTATACGTTGTATCTTCTCTGACCATAACGGTATAAAATAACAGTTCAATTCCTATAGGCACACTCAACACCTCACAAAATCATGGAAACTAAATAATCTATTATTGAAAAATTATTGGGTAAAGGAAGAAATTAAGAGAGAAATCAAGAATTTCATTGAACAAAATGATAACAGTGATAACTCTTACCAAAACCTGTGGGATACATCAAAAGCTTACCTGAGAGGAAAACTAATAGCAATTAATGCTCACATCCAAAAAACAGAAACTTCAGATACTGACAACCTAAAGAATAAGCTGAAGGAATTGGAAAAGGAAGACCAAACAATTTCCAATCCTAATAGAAGAAAAGAAATATCAAAGATCAAAGCATAACAGAATGAAATGAACAAGAGAACTATACTAAAATTCAGCAAAACCAGAAAATGGTTTTTTAAAAAGATAAACAAAATCAATGGCCCTCTTGCTAGATTGACAAGGACCCAGAGGGAAAGGACTGTAATAAACTCAATAAGAAATGAAAATGGAGAGATCACAACAGATACCAAAGAAATACAAAACATTATATTTGACTATTTTAAAAAACTATATGCCCAAATACTACAGAATGAAGATGAAATGGACAAATTCTTGGATTCATACAACCTCCCTAAGATCACGCAGGAGGCAACAGAATTCCTAAACAGACCAATCTCAAGCTCATAAATTGAAGCAGTAATTAAAAACCTGCCCAAAGAGAAAAGTCCTGGACTAGATGGTTACACTTCAGAGTTCTACCAAACATACAAAGATGAACTCATACCTATACTACAGAAATTATTCCACACCGTTGAGAAGGATGGTATCCTGCCTAATTTATTCTATGAAGCCAATATCACCTTGATACCAAAGCCAAGAAATGACACAACAAAAAAAGAAAATTACAGACCAATATCCCTCATGAATACAGATGCACAAACCCTAAATAAAATTCTAGCGAATAGAATTCAGCAGCACATCATAAAAATTATTCACCATGACCAGGTGGGCTTTATTCCAGAGATGCAAGAATGGTTCAACATACGCAAGTCTATAAATGCAATTCACTTCATAAATAAAATCAAGAACAAAGACCATATGATTCTGTCAATAGATGTAGAAAAAGCATTTGACAAAGTCCAACACACCTTTATGATAAAAACTCTTAACAAAATAGGCATAGAAGGCTCATACCTTAAACTTATTAAATCCATATATGACAAACCCACTGTTCATATCATCCTAAATGGAGAAAAATTGAAATCTATCCCCCTTTGCTCCGGAACTAGACAAGGGTGCCCGCTATCTCCTCTCTTATTAAACATAGTACTTGAAGTCCTAGCGATAGCAATAAGGCAGGAGAGGGGTATTAAGGGCATTCAAGTGGGGGAAGATGAAATCAAACTCTCGCTCTTCACTGATGATATGATATTATACTTAGAAAACCCCATGGACTCTTCCAAGAGACTCCTAGACTTGACAACCGAATTTGGTAAAGTTTCAGGTTATAAAATCAATATACACAAGTCAGAAGCATACAAATATTCCAAGAACCAGCAAGCAGAAACTCAAATCAAAAACGCAATACCCTTTACTATAGCACCAAAGAAAATTAAATATCTAGGAGTATACCTAACGAAAGATACAAAAGATTTATACAAGGAGAACGATTAAACACTAAAAAAAGAAATTTCAGAAGATTTAAACATATGGAAAAAATCTACCTTGTTCATGGATTGGTAGAATCAATATAGTTAAAATGTCAATATTACCTAAAGTGATCTACAGAATCAATGCAGTCCCCACCAAAATACCATCAGCATTCTTTACAGATCTAGAAAAAATAATTCTTCACTTCGTATAGAACCAGAAAAAGCCTCATATAGCCAAAGAAATCATAAATAAAAAGAATAAATTGGGAGGCATCAGTCTTCCTGACTTCAAGCTGTACTATAAAGTAATAATAGTTAAATCAGCCTGAGACTGCCACAAGAACAGAAGCATAGATATCTGGAATAGCTCTGAGATACCAGAGATGAAACCATCAGTATATGGTAATGTAATCTTTGATAAAGCTGACAAAAATATACATTGGGGAAAAGAATCTCTCTTCAATAAATGGTTCTGGGAAAACTGGCTAGCAACATGCAGAAGAACAAATCAGGATCCCTACCTCTCACCTCTCACAAAAATTCAAACGAAATGGATAACAGTCTTAAACTTAAGGCATGAAACCTTAAGAATCCTAGAAGAAGATGTTGGGAAAAACCTATCAGACATTGGCTTAGGCAAAGAATTTTTGAGAAAGAGCCCCATGGCAATCACTGCAGCATCAAAAATAAACAAATGGGATCTGATCAAATTAAAAAGTTTCTGCACAGCCAAGGAAACCATCAGTACAGCAAATAGACAACCCACAGAGTGGGAGAAAATATTTGCTCTCTATACCTCTGATAAAGGTCTAATAACAAGAATCTATCTAGAACTTAGAAGAATTAACAAGAAAAAAGCAAACAATCCCATCAAGAAATGGGCGACAGAAATGAAGAGACTTCTCCAAAGGAGACAGAATAATGGCATGCAAACATATAAAGAAATGCTCAACTTCTCTAATTATTACAGAAATGCAAATCAAAACCATAATGAGATTCCACCTAAACCCAGTAAGAATGGCCTATATCAAGAAATTCCAAAACAACAAATGCTGGTGAGGATGTGGAGAGACAGGAACACTCCTACACTGCTGGTGGTACTGCAAATTAGTGCAACCTTTGTGGAAAAGAATTTGGAGATACTTCAAACAGCTAGAAATAGAAATACCATTCGACCCTGCAATAGCATTGTTGGGCATCTACCCCAAAGAGCCTAAGACATTCTATTATAAAGACATCTGCACTGGAATGTTTATAGCAGCACAATTCACTATTTCACGGTCATGGAAACAACCCAAGAGCCCATCAATTCATGAGTGGATAATTAAAATGTTGTATATCCTCACAGTGGAATACTACTCAATCCTAAGAAATGACAGTGAGCTAGCACCGTTTATGCTATCCTGGATTAAGCTTAATCCCGTTATCCAAAGCGAGGTGACACAAGACATGGAAAATGGGCTCTACATCTACTCACCATCAAAGTGGTACTGACTGATTAAAACTATGGTTTTCAAATGGTAGCAATGTTCATCAGGGATTCGGGGGGTGGGGGGACCCAATCTTAGGGAAGTGGTGAGTATTTTGGAGGGGAAGGGCATAACTTTAACCCTTCTTAGGGAGAGGCAAAGATATACAATGTAACCAAAATGTCAAAAAAAAAATCAAAACAAAACTTTTTATCGGGTGGTGAGCAGGCGGTAGGGGGGAGGAGGAAAGGGGTGTATGCTTCCACAACGTGTGCGATGCACACCACCGGGGGATTGGACACATTGGGGGGAGGGAAGGGGGCAGGGGCAATATTTGTAACCCTAACAATATTTGTACCTCCATAATCAGGTGAAATAAATAAAAAAACATGCTGGAAAAAAAAAGCAAACACACACACACAAAAAAAAGAAGACTAAATATAGGCCCCTATCCTTTCTGGCTTTTAAGGTCTCCACTGAGAAGTCTGCTGTTATCCTAATAGGTTTTGCTTTATAGTTAGTTGTTGCTTTCATCTTGCTGCTTGTGGAGTTTCCTTATTCATTTTGACTTTGGTGAAGTTGATATCAATGTGTCTTGCAGATGTCCTATTTGCTATGAATCTTCCCAGTGTTCAATGAGCATCTTGTATCTGGATATCTGAATCTCTGTTGAATCCAGGGTAGTTTTCTTCAATAATTTCCTTGAATAGTTTTTCCATGAAATTTGCTCTTTCTTTCTCTCCCTCAGGGATACCTATAATTCATATATTAGTTTCCTTCACATAGTCCCATTTTTCTCTTAGTGATTTTTCATTCATCTTCGTTTTTCAACATTTTGACTGATGATTTCAGTTTAAGAGCCTTGTTTTGAGCTCTGAAATTATTTCTTCTGCATGCTTTAGCCTGTTATTGAAATTTATGTTGTATTTTGATATTCCCCAAATGACACTTTTTTTTTATTTCAGCATATTATGGGAGTACAAATTTTAAGGTTTCGAATAATGCCCTTGGTCCCCTTACCCCACAAGTTTGAGTTTCCAGTGTGAAGATCCCCCAGACCGTGCACATTTCACTCGTTATGTATGTATATATCCATCCCCTCCTCTGCCCTCTCACCTGCCCAATACCCAATAAATGTAATTCCTATGTGTCCACTTAGGTGCTGATCAGTTAATACCAATTTGCTGGTGAGTATATGTGGTGCTTGTTTTTCCATTCTTGGGATACTTCACTTAGTAGTATAGGCTCTAGCTCTAGCCAGGAAAATACAAGATGTGCTATATCACCAAATGACTCTTTTTTTTTTATTTCTTTTTTTTTTTATTTTGGCATATGATGGGGATACAGATTTTAAGGTTTCAATAAATGCCCTTTCCCCCTCTCCCCCAACAAGTCTGAGTCTCCAGCATGACCATCCCCCAGACGATGCACTTCTCACTCATTATGTATGTATATACCCAGCCCTCCGCCCCCGTCCCCCGGCCCAATACGCTATTATTGCAGTACCTATGTGTCCACTTAGGTGCTGCTCATTTAATACCAGTTTGCTGGTGAGTATATGTGGTTCTTGTTTTTCCATTCTTGGGATACTTCACTTAGTAGTATGCGTTCCAGCTTTAAACAGGAAAATATTAGATGTGCTATATCACCATTGTTTCTTAGAGCTGAATAGTACTCCATGGTATACATATACCACATTTTATTAATCAATTCTTGGATTGATGGGCACTTGGGCTGATTCCACAGCCTTGCGATTATGAATTGTGCTGCTATAAACATTCGAGTGCAGGTGTCTTTCTTGTAGAGTGTCATTGTATCTTTTGGATAGATGCCCAGTAATGGGATTATTGGGTCAAATGGTAGATTTACTTGTATCGCTTTAAGGTATCTCCAAATTGCTTTCCACAGAGGTTGACCTAGTTTGCAGTCCCACCAGCAGTGTAGGAGTGTTCCTCTCTCTCCGCATCCACGCCAGCACTTGTTGTTTGGGGTCTTTTTGATAAAGGCCATTCTCACTGGTGTTAAGTGATATCTCATTGTGGCTTTGATTTGCATTTCTCTGATGATTAGAGATGGTGAGCATTTTTTCATATGTTTGTTGGCCATTCTTCTGTCTTCTTTAGCAAAGTTTCTGTTCAAGTCCTTTGCCCACATTTTAATAGGGTTATTTGATTTTTTCTTGCTGATTTTCGTGAGTTCTAAGTATATTCTAGTTATCAACCCCTTATCGGATGCGTAGGATGCAAAAATTTTCTCCCACTCTGTAGGTTGTCTGTTTACTCTCATGACTGTTTCTTTGGCTGTACAGAAGCTTTTTAGTTTGATCATGTCCCATTTATTTATTTTTGTTGCTGCTGTGATTGCCTTTGGGGACTTCTTCATAAACTCTTTGCCTAGGCCAATGTCTATAAGAGTGTTTCCAACATTTTCCTCTAGAATTCTAATAGTTTCGTACCTGAGTTTTAAGTATGTTATCCAGCGTGAGTTGATTTTTGTGAGAGGTGAAAGGTGTGGGTCCTGCTTTAGCCTTCTACAAGTGGCTATCCAGTTTTCCCAACACCATTTATTGAAAAGGGATTCTTTTCCCCAGCATATGTTTTTGTCTGCTTTGTCAAAGATTAGATGGCTATATGAGGATGGTTTTATATCAGGATTCTCAGTTCTGTTCCATTTGTCAATATTCCTATTTTTATGCCAGTACCAGATTGATTTAATTACTATAGCTTTGTATTATAGTTTGATATCTGGCATATTAATGCCTCCCATTTTGTTTTTGTTGCCTAGAATTGCTTTTGATATTTGCGGTCTTCCTTGGTTCCATACGAAGCGTAAAATTATTTTTTCTATATCCGTGAAGAATGTTGATGGGATTTTAATACGTATTGCATTGAATCTGTAGATTAGTTTGGGTAGTATAGACATTTTAATGATGTTGAGTCTGCCGATCCATGAGCACGGAATGGATTTCCATCTGTTCACATCCTCTGCTATTTCCTTCCTTAGTGTTTCATAGTTCTCCCTGTAGAGGTCTTTACCTCCTTGGTTAAGTATATTCCTAGGTACTTTAATTTCTTTGTTGCTATTGTGAAGGGAATTGAGACTTTGATTTGGTTCTCGATTTGATTGTATTTGGCGTATATGAATGCCTCTGATTTCTGTGTATTGATTTTGTATCCTGAGATTTTACTAAAATCATTTATCAGTTCCAGGAGTTTCTTGGTTGAGTCTTTAGGATTTTCTAAATATAATATCATATCATCAGCAAACAGTGAAAGTTTGATCTCTTCTGCCCCTATTTGGATACCTTTGATTCCACTTTCCTGTCTGATTGCTGTAGCCAGGACTTCCAGCACTATGTTGAATAGAAGTGGAGATAGTGGGCAGCCTTGTCTGGTTCCAGTTCTAAGTGGGAATGCTTTCAGTTTTTCCCCATTCAGTATGATGTTGGCTATGGGTCTGTCATATATGGCTTGTATCATTTTTAGGTATGTCCCTTCTATGCCGATTTTATTGAGTGTTTGTATCATGAAAGGGTGTTGAATTTTGTCAAAAGCTTTTTCTGCATCTATTGAAAGAATCATGTGGTCTTTGTTTTTGCTTCTGTTTATGTGGTGAATTGCATTTATAGATTTACGTATGTTGAACCATCCCTGCATCCCTGGGATGAAGCCCACTTGGTCGTGATGGATTACTTTTTTGATAAGCGTCTGGATTCGGTTAGCTAAGATTTTGTTGAAAATTTTTGCATCTATATTCATTAGGGATATTGGTCTGTACTTTTCTTTTTTTGTTGCATCCTTTCCAGGTTTTGGTATCAGAGTCATATTCGGCTCATAAAAGGTGTTAGGGAGGCTTCCGTTCTTCACGATGTTGTGGAATAGTTTCTGCAAGATAGGTACTAGTTCTTCTTTGTAAGTGTGGTAAAATTCGGGTGTGAAGCCATCTGGACCGGGACTTTTCTTTTTAGGGAGATTTTTAATTGCTGTTTCTATTTCAGCTGTTGATATTGGTCTGTTCAGGGAAGCTATTTCTTCCTGGTTGAGCCTAGGGAGGCTGTGTGTTTCTAGAAATTTGTCCATTTCCTCCACTTTTTCCAGTTTGTGTGCATAAAGATTTTTGTAGTACTCATAAATTATATCTTGTATCTCTTTGGGATCAGTTATGATATCTCCTTTTTTGTTCCTGATGGAGCTTATTAGAGATTTCTCTTTTCTGCTTTTCGTTAGCTTAGACAATGGCGTGTCTATTTTGTTTGTTTTTTCAAAGAACCAACTTTTT
>VSMD01073153.1:0-11105 GCA_008750895.1 Mirza zaza
GGGCGCGGTGGCTCACGCCTGTAATCCTAGCTCTCTGGGAGGCCGAGGTGGGCGGATCATTTGAGCTCAGGAGTTCGAGACCAGCCTGAGCAAGAGCGAGACCCCATCTCTACTATAAACAGAAAGACATTAATTGGCCAACTAATATATATAGAAAAAATTAGCCGGGCATGGTGGCGCATGCCTGTAGTCCCAGCTACTTGGGAGGCTGAGGCAGCAGGATTGCTTGAGCCCAGGAGTTTGAGGTTGCTGTGAGCTAGGCTGACGCCACGGCACTCACTCTAGCCTGGGCAATAAAGTGAGACTCTGTCTCAAAAAAAAAAAAAAAAAAAAAAAAAAAGAATAACACATGAGCTAGAAATAGAGTTTTCATCCCAGGATGATAAATATAGTATTAATCGTTAGACTTTGATAAGATGTATGTTTAAATTTCAAGGGTAAGTACTAAAAAAGATAGGAACAATATATAATTTCTGTAATAGTTAAGGTAAATAATGCTAGCTTCTCTAATAGATGAAGTACAAAACCTCAATGACTTCACACAGTCAAATTTTATTTCCTGTTTGTATCAGAGTATAGTACAATATGGCCTGCATTGGGGGTGGAGATGCTCTTCTTCATTCAGTTATTAAGTAACCCAGACTTCTTCCATCTTGAGGCTCTTTCCTCCTCTAAATTCTGGGGTCCTCACTACTGAGTTTCTGGATGGTAAAATAAAATGGGTTTTATGGGTTAGGTCTGAAAGCGGAGCACATCACTTCTGTTGACAGTCCGTTGGCCAAAACAAGAAGGCTGGAAGGACAGAAATAACACAATTATTAGAAAGCACTAGTAATCTCTGTCACGGTCACAAACCAGCAGAGGGGGGAAATCAAATAAAGAAAAATTAACCCAAAAGAATGTAAAATAAAATTTAAAAGGTTAATATTAAAAAGTGGGACAAGTAGAAGATATTAGAAATAAATCCACATATACCAGTAATTATAATTATTTACAAATGGATTCAACATACTAGTTAAATTACAAGGTTTGAAGACTGAATTTTTTTAAAACCCAGCTATCTTCTATTTATATAAGAAACATCTATAACATAAGGATGCAGATTTAAAGTAAAAAGGAGCGGAAATACTAGGCAAATACTAAACAAAAGACAAAATATACATTAAGGCAATAAAACATTATTTGGGATAAAGAGGTTAAAAGGTTGCAGTTTTAAGGAAGATATAAAAATTACAAATTGCGTGGACCTAATAATATATAAATTTTGTTTTTATATAGTCAAATTTACAAAACGTTTCCTTTATGGATTCTTAGTTTTTGTTATTTTTAGAAAGACCTTCCCTGTGCCAAGATTATAGAAATGTTCACTCATATTTATTTCTAGTGAATTATGTTTCCATTTTTTTACATTGTGATCCTTGACCCATCTGGAATCTATTTTTATGTAAGGACATAATTAATTTTTCCCAGGTGTCTTGCCAATTGTTTCAACCAAATCACTGAATAAATAATGTTGAGATCCTCCTGCCTCAGCCTCCCGAGTAGCTGGGAGTACAGGCATGTGCCACCATGCCCAGCTAATTTTTTTCTATATTTTTAGTTGGCCATCTAATTTCTTGGTCTCACTCTTGCTCAGGCTGGTCTCGAACTCCTGACCTTGAGTAATCCGCCCACGTTGGCCTCCCAGGCTAGAGTTACAGACGTGAGCCACCGCACCTAGCCTACAGTACATTGAATCTTTATAGCATAATGGCTAACAACGAGAACTGTGAAACTCGCAGTCAAGGGTAGTATCTTGGCTCCTCCCTCAATCCCGTATCTTTTTTTTTTTTTTTTTGAGACAGAGTCTCACTTTATTGCCCAGGCTAGAGTGAGTGCCGTGGCGTCAGCCTAGCTCACAGCAACCTCAAACTCCTGGGCTCAAGCAATCCTCCTGCCTCAACCTCCCGAGTAGCTGGGACTACAGGCATGCGCCACCATGCCTGGCTAGTTTTTTCTATATATATTAGTTGGCCAATTAATTTCTTTCTATTTATAGTAGAGATGGGGTCTTGCTCTTGCTCAGGCTGGTCTCGAACTCCTGAGCTCAAATGATCCGCCCACCTCGGCCTCCCAGAGGGCTAGGATTACAGGCTTGAGCCACCGCGCCCGGCCTCAATCCCGTATCTTAATCCACTAAGTGTATTAGTCACTAAATCGACTAGCTAGACTAAATCTTCTTGGCAACCGGTAACTGGTAACCTTGCTCAGCCCACCGCAGGGCCGAATCTGCCTGGCAACCGGTGATCTCAGGGATCCTCCCCGAAGACTAAGCTTGGAGAGAAAATGCTGCAAGGAGTTGGGGTGGGAAGAACTGAACTGTGCGAACCCTAAGCGCGCAGATCGCCAGGTTTCAGAAACAGGGAACTGTGAAGAGGTGGCCCCCTTCAGAGGGGTGGGGCCAGGACTGGCTGTGGCCTGCGAACGGCGGGGTTCGGGAGCCCAGACGAGTGCGTTAACAGGGCCAGGGGGCTGTAGGCGAGCATCTCCAGGGTGAATTCCTTAAATTGCCTTCCGGCTGCGGCGAAAGCTTAAAATCTCCTCTAGCTCCGGTGGCCGTGGCTCTGGCAGACCCTCAGACCCCGGTCGCGCGCCCTGGCCGGCCCTACCCCCAACCCCCACCAGGCGACGGCGGAGGCGACCAGTCTTGAGACTCGCGCGTAGGTGGCGGGTAAAGAGGGGTGCAGCTGGGGTCCTAGCCCCCAGGTCCTGACGTCTCGGGGAACCAGGCATCTGTTCCCACAACCACTACTCCCCGCTCTGGACCCAGAACTCCAAGCCGAGCCTCCCACCTCCCTTTCTTGTCAGGAATTAGGGATCCAGGATGCTCTGAGTCTGGGAAGACAGAGACAGACCCCAGGTGCGGAGTAGCGGGCTCCTAAGCGCCACCAGGTGGAGCGGAAGCCTGGTGATACATTTCGCCCCCCAACGGCCTCCCTCCCCTCCCCCATCTCTCCCCCCCCCCCCCCCCCCCGGCCCCNGGCCCCCCCCCCCCCCCCCCTCCCCCCCCCCCCCCCCCCACCGAGGCCGCGGATGGGCCAGCTCTGGAGACACCGGCTTCCCCCAGCAGGTGACTAGAACTGGGGCCACCGGGGTTGGGATGTTGTTGGCGAGCCCCTCACCTCTCCCGTCTATATCAAAGAGTTTCTTAGCTGGCCTTCAAACAGGTTGTCGCTCCTTTGATCGTCCCGAGAGCCTGGAGGAGAGTAGATAGGGCAGGGGGCGCGGAGGCGGAGAAAGACTGCGCAGATCCAGTCCCTGCCAGACTGGTGACCAGAGACAATCAGCGGGTGCTACCTGGGCTGACGCCTCCCAGAGAGATAGAGACAGAGGATCCTCGGCAGCAGAGTGAATTGCAGGTACAAAACCTCGAAAGGGCGAGAAAGGGGGTGGCTGAAGCTGGAGGGGAGTGGGGGACCCGAAGCAGGGAGCAGAGGTTGGGTCAGGAAGAGCCCCAGTTGCTACACTGACCAGGGCTGTCTGTGAGGCCTCTCGGGAAGACTTCAGCAAATAATAGACTTTGTCAGGTTCAGAGAATGACTGTGGAATATTAATCATGTTTTTAAAGAATACCTTGTGACAAGGAAATATATAGTAGAAAAAATATACATATTCTATATAGATCCAATTGATAAGAAACACACATGTTCATAAAGTATATATTAACATATATGCTATTTCTAATATTTAACATATCCTATATAATAATATCTAATTTGTAAGAATATAAAATCTGCATGTATACCTATAGTAACATCAAATTTCTAAGATTGGCTGTACCATCTTTCAAAACCTAAAGGCAGCAAACACTTAAAATCATGGTATCTTTTAAGATTATATGGTACATGCTTTGCACCTAGTTAAACTAAAACTTCAGAATTAAACCAAGTGGAGGCAAAACAGCCCCACCTTGCAAATAGCATCCTCCCTTCTCAAATGACAAGATCCCACCCAGCTGGATTGTGTGCTGCTTTACCACAGCAGCGGATGCTGGCAACAACGTTGACAACACACGAGGGTGAGAGGCGTTTGCAGTGTTTGGTCACTGGCCGTCTGGCTGGAGTCTGCGCAGTAGGCTCTTCAATAGGTGAGGCAGGGCAAGGGCCACAGGTTTCCCAAACTAGAATTGGAAACTCCTTGCCCGACAAAGTGAGAGGAAAGTCTGGAAGATGAGATCTGAATACCAAAATAACAGCATTTCTGAGAGATTTCAACAGTTGTGGAAGCATTTTAATCAACACTACTTGGGAAAGGGGCTGCTGGGGCCATTGCAGTGGGCATGTAAGGATGCTCGTGAGTAAGGTGCTATATTAAAACCTCAGCTGGTCTTTGGAGAGTTCCAACTACATGCTAAGCATTAAAGCATGGCAGGGGCAAGGGTAGGAGGTGGTGAAGCTGATCAAGGTCAGCTTTTGGAGGAAGTTAAATCTGAGATGAGATACCAGTAATGAGTTGGGGTTATCTGGATGAGGGAGGATAGGACGGGGCAAAAGGGAGAGTGTTAGTGTGAGAAAGAGCAGCCAGAAAGATCTTTTTGATGCTTTTAAATGTGTATGTGTAGACACTTTGAAATGTATCATTTTCTTTATATGGATTTTTTTTACATAAATGGAATTATATGTTACATATTACATGACTTTTTACCTAGCAGTGTGTTTTGGAAACTTTGTGATGTTCTGGCATGGAAATATACCTCTCTTTTTTTTTAAGAAAGAAAATATAACACATATTCAAGAAAGTTTACAAAACTGAACAGTTCAGCTCAATTATTTATTATAAAGCAAATACCCTGATCGTCCTAGTCAAAAAAGGAAAACGTTGCCTATCCTCTAGAAATATTCCTTGAGCCTCTCCCAAACACCAATCCCTCCTACCCCCCAAGAGAGAATCACTACCTTAACACTTAGGATCATCGATTCTTCACTTTTATTTATAGTTTTACCACCTCAGTATGCATACCTGAACACTGTGGGTTAGTCTTGCCTGTTTTTTGGGACTTGAATATAAACAGTCTTATGATATGTACTCTTTAATATCTAGCTTCTTCACTCAATGTTAAGTTTTTGAGATTTAGCCCTGTCATTGTAGCTGTAGTTCATTTCTTTGCTTTGCTGTGTAGTGTTCCTTTCTACTGACTATCACTATTTGTCCATGCTACTGTGATGGACTTCTGAATTGTTTCCTGTTTGGGGTTGTTGCAAATAGTGCTGTTAAGGAAAGTCCTGTATGTGTGTACTGGTTAAACAGATATAAACATTTTTTTGTTGCAATTATAGCCAGGTGTGGAATTGCTGGTCATAGGATATGCATACCTTCAATTTTAACAGATAATGCTGACTCATCTCTGAAAATAACTTTCATCAAGTTTTCATTCCCACTAACAGTGTGTGTAATTTCCCATGGCCCCTTATTCTCACCGACAACGTTCAACATTCTCAGTCTGTTCATGCTAGCCAGTCTGGCAGTTGTGTTGTGGCACCTCACTGTGATTTTAATTGCCATTTCTCTGCTGATTAAAGAGCTTGAGTACCTTTTCATATGTTCACTGGCCATTTGGACAACCACTTTGGTAAAAGATCTCTTCAAGTTTCTTAAGTGTTTTTCTATTGGATTACTTATATAATATTTTTCTTACTGATCTGTAGTTCTTTGTATATTCTGGATAAGAGCTCTATCAGCTTCGTGTCTGGCAATGTTTTCTCCTACTCTGCAGCTTGCTTTTGACTCTTTTAATGGCATCTTTTGATAAATAAGTATTCTGAGTTTTAATGAACTTGAATTTGTCTATTGTTTCCTTTATGGTTGGCATTTTGTAAATCCTGCTTAATAAGTCTTTCTTAACCCTCAGATCATGAAGGTATTATCCCCAAAAAGCAAAAGCAAAAAACAAAAACAAACCAAATAATTCAATTAAAAATAGACAAAGCATTTGAACAGACATTTCTCAAATTAAGACAGACAAGTGGCCAACAGGTATATGAAAAGATGCTCATCATTAATCATTAGGGAAATGCAAATCAAAACTGCAATGAGATATTACCTCACCCCAGTTAGAATAGCTGTTATCAAAAAGACAGAAAAATGGCTGGCACAGTGGCTTATACCTGTAATCCTAGCACTTTGAGAGGCTGAGGTGGGAAGCTTGCTTGAGGCCAGGAGTTCAAGACCAGCCTGAATAAGAGTGAGACTCTCTCTACTTATAATAGAGAAATTAGCTGGGCTTGGTGGTATGTGCCTATAGTCCCAGCTACTCAGGAGGCTGAGGCAAGAGGATTGCTTGAGCCCAAGAGTTTGAGTTTGCAGTGAATTCTGATGATGCCACTGGACTCTAGCCAAGGAGACAGAGCAAGACCCTCTCTCCAAAAAAAAAAAAAAGCTGATGAAGTTGCAGAAAAAGGGTAACTCTTTTTTTTTTTTTTTTTTTTTTGAGACAGAGTCTCACTCTGTTGCCCAGACTAGAGTGCCATGGCGTCAGCTTAGCTCACAGCAACCTCAAACTCCTGGGCTCAAGCGATCCTACTGCTTCAACCTCCCAAGTAGCTGGGACTACAGGCATGCACCACCATTCCTGGCTAATTTTTTCTATATATATTTTTAGTTGGCCAATTAATTTCTTTCTATTTTTAGTAGAGACAGGGTCTCGCTCTTTCTCAGGCTGGTTTCGAACTCCTGACCTTGAGTGATCCTCCCACTTTGGCCTCCCAGAGTGCTAGGATTACAGGCGTGAGCCATGACACCTGGCCAGGGTAACTCTTATATGCTCTTGGTGAGAATGTACATTATTGCAGACATTATGGAAAACAGTATGGAAGTTCCTCAAAAAATTAAAAATAGAAGTACCATATGATTCAGCAATCCTACTACTGGGTATATATTCAAAGGAAGTGAAATCAGTATGTCAAAGAGATAACTGCACTCCCACGTTTATGGCAGCCCTATTCACAATAGCCAAGATATTGAATCAACCTAAGTGTTCATCAATGGATGAATGGATAAAGAAAATATAGTTATATATACACAATGGAATACTGTTCAGCCATAAAAAAGAAGGAAATGCTGTCATTTCCAACAATGCAGATGAACCTAGAGGACATTAAGCTAAGTGAAATAAGCCAAGCACCGAAGGACAAATATCGTATGATCTCACTCATATGTGGAATCTAAAAAAGTTGATCTCATGGAAATAGAGAGTGGAATAGAATAGTGGTTAGGAGAGGCTGGAGAGAGAAGAGCAAAGGAAGGGATGGGGAGAGGTTGGTCAATGGGAACAAGTTACAGTTAATAAGAGGAATAAGTTCTGATGTTCTATTGCACAGTAGAGCGACTGCAGTCAACAATAATGTATTGTACATTTTGAAATATCTAGAAGAGGCTGGGTGTGGTGGCTCATACCTATAATCCTAGCACTCTGGGAGGTCAAGGTGGGAGGATCACTCAAGGTCAGGAGTTTGAAACCAGCCTGAGCAAGAACGAGTCCCCATCTCTACTAAAAATAGAAAGAAGTTAATTGGCCAACTAAAAAAAAAAAAAAAATATATATATATATATATATATATAAATTAGCCAGGCATGGTGGCACATGCCTGTAGTCCCAGCTACTCGGGAGGCTGAGGCAGAAGGATTGCTCGAGCCCAGGAGTTTGAGGTTGCTGTGAGCTAGGCTGATGCCATGGCATTCACTCTAGCCTGGGCAACAAAGTGAGACTCTGTCTCAAAAACAAAACAAAACAAAAAATATCTAGAAGAGAGGATTTTGAATATTCTCACCATAAAGAAATGATGAGTTTTTGAGTTAATAGGTATGCTAATTACCCTGGTTTCATCATTATACAATGTATATATGTATTGAAACATCACGCTGTACTCCATAAATATGTACAAGTATGTGTCAATGAAAAACAAAATACAACTTATAAAAAACAGTTCAAATCTTCTATATCCTTAATGAATTTTTACAACAGTAGAAAATATAAATAAACATATCTTTTATGTCTGCAATAAGTATATTATATCAATTTCCTACATTTCGAGGCCATATTAAAATTAGAACTTGTATGTCTTCCTAGTGAATTGAATCTTTTATCATTGTTAAGTTTCCCTTTATCTCTGGGAAAGCTTTTTCCTTAAACATTAAATACATGTTAATAAATTGGCCAGGTGTGGTGGCTCACGCCTGTAATCCTAGCACTCTGGAAGGCCGAGGCGGACAGATTGCTCGAGGTCAGGAGTTCAAAACCAGCCTGAGCAAGAGCGAGACCCCACCTCTACTATAAATAGAAAGAAATTAATTGGCCAACTAATATATATAGAAAAAATCAGCCGAGCATGGTGGCGCATGCCTGTAGCCCCAGCTACTCGGGAGGCTGAGGCAGTAGGATCGCTTGAACCCAGGAGATTGAGGTTGCTGTGAGCTAGGCTGACGCCATGGCACTCACTGTAGCCTGGGCAACAAAGCGAGACTCTGTCTCAAAAAATAAAAATAAAAATAAAATAAATACATGTTAATAAATTTATAAATATTAAGTATATATAAGCATATTGATATAATAATTCAATGTATAAATATTAATTAAATACTAATATATTAGTAAAGATATACATGCTTTTTTTGGATAGAGTTTTCATGGAACACAGCTTTCTATGCTTTTTAGTTTTAATTATTTCATATTCTTAAATTTTAGTTGCCTCTTGCAAACAGCACTTAGTTTGATTTTGGTTTTTTAGTTCAGGCTGAAAACTTTGTCTTTTAATTAGAGCATCCACTCTATTTACATTTAATGTAAATACTTATATATTTTGATTTAAATCTGCTATCTAATTAGGTGCTTTGTGCTTGTCTTATTTGCTCTATATTCCTTTTTTCTCCTTTCTTGCATTCTTTGTATGTTGAATGTTTTTAGCCCATTTTTTCTCTGTGATAGCTTAGAAGATATACACTTTTATTATTTTTAATGGCTCCCCTAGATATTAAATATGTACATTTTTATTGAATAATATTAATTGGTACTTTTATCCTCTACTTAGAGAATGAAAAGTACTTATTACACTCAACATCCATTTATCACGCTTCTAACCTTGGTTGATGTTCATTCTAATTCCTTACTTATTTAAAGACCAGTAAGATGCTACTATTGCTGTTTTTGTACAGTCAATTTTTCCTACATGTTTACATTTTCATTACTCTTGTTTCTGCATGTTTGATCTTTCCTCTCAAATAATTTTCCCTCCTGAAGAATCTCCTGTAGAATTTCCTATAGTGCACATGTTCTGTTGATGAAATTCTCTCCAGTTTTGTTAGTTTGAAAATTTTTTAAATTTCATCTTAATATTTGAAGGATATGTTTCTGGGTATGGAATTCTAGGTTCGCAGTTATTTTCTTTTAGTGCTTTAAATTTTTCATTCCATTGTCGTCTTGTTTACATTATTTTTTGAGAGGTTACTTGTCATTCCAAATGTTCTTTTGTATTAATAGGTAAGTTTTCTCTTTTAGGATTTTGTCTTTGGTTTGGCAAAGTTTTACTTTGTTGAAACTAGGTGTTGTTTTCTTTTTATTTATATGCTTGTGGATTCAGAGCACTTGTTGAGTCTGTGGTTTGGTGTCCCTGATTTAGTTGAGAAAACCCCAGGCCATTTCTCCTTCAAATTGTTTTTGTCCCATTCTCTCTTCTCTCTTTTGTGCTCTAATTAAACACATAGTATACCTTCTCCACGTATCCACTTATGTCCTTTTCTCTGATTTCCATCATTTTGTCTCTCTATCCTTCATCCTGGAAATTTTCTTCTGATATGTCTTCCAGCTCACTAATTATCTCTTTAGCTGTATATAATCTACTTTTTGACCCATACATTTAGTCTTCATATTTGTTATTGTATTTTTCAGTTCTAGCATTTCCATTTTTATCTTTTTATAATTACAAGTTCTCAACATTGTATTTTATTTCCTTCATCATGATAAGCATATTTACTATGAATTTGAGACAGATAACACCAAATACTGGAGTCTGTATTGATCTATTTTTATTATCTGTTGCTTTTCAGACAATAGAAACAAAATTAAGTTCATCGTGTTATCTCGTATCCTCATGTGTCCCATAATTTTTTTACCTTTTTTCTTGAGGTAAAAACTGCATACAGTGAAGTATACAAATCTTCAGGGTATGCTCAATGAATTTTGTGTATGTGTACACTTATGTAACCATTATGAAGATCAAGATATAGAACATTTATATCACCCCAGATGTTAGACCAACCTTGCATTCCTGGGTTAAATCCCAATTGGTCCTATCATATAATCCTTAAAGTGCACAGCCTTAGGCATGCACTGTCACCCTGGGATGACAGTGTTTTTAGGAGGGCTTTTTTGTCTCTTTCCCTAATCACACTCAGCTTCTAAGCTCCACTAATTGCCAGCTGATTACTTTATTGTTTTTTATAATGCTCTGAGGCATAAATTGTTCCATATCTGATCCAATTAAATTTGGGCTCCTTTAAAGGCGCTGTTTGTTTTTCGTTATTGTTGTTTTTGGTTTTTATTTGAGATTCACTCTGTTGCCTGGGCTAGAGTGCCGTGCTGTCAGCCTAGCTCACACCAACCTCAAACTCCTGGGCTCAAGCGATCCTGCTGCCTCAGCCTCCCGAGTAGCTGGGACTACAGGCATGCGCCACCATGCCCGGCTCATTTTTTCCTACATATATTAGTTGGCCAATTAATTTCTTTCTATTTAGTAGAGACGGGGGTCTCGCTCTTGCTCAGGCTGGTTTCGAACTCCCGACCCGACCTTTGAGCAATCCGCCCACCTCGGCCTCCCAGAGTGCTAGGATTACAGCACCGCGCCTGGCCTGAGAGCTCTTATTTCTTTTTTTTTTTTTTTTTTTTTTTTTTTTTTTTTTTTGAGACAGAGTCTCACTTTATTGCCCAGGCTAGAGTGAGTGCCGTGGCATCAGCCTAGCTCACAGCAACCTCAAACTCCTGGGCTCAAGCAATCCTGCTGCCTCAGCCTCCCAAGCAACTGGGACTACAGGCATGCGCCACCATGCCCGGCTAATTTTTTTTCTATATATATTAG